>PVKS010038584.1:0-17821 GCA_004027875.1 Aplodontia rufa
AATCCCCCTCCCCATCACATATGAACTCTGTGGCAGCAAAGTTATTTCCCTCTCTTGGACTTTGTTTTCCACCTGATCACTAGGAATCTGGTGCCTTCACTTAGTGGTGAGCCTATGAAGATGAGAGGAACATATAAGGGACTGCTTGGCTTGATATTTGCCTTCAAAAATGGTCCCTGCCCCTTAAAACAGGAATCGTATCTTCTAGAGGTTTGTCCTCAGGTTTCCGGTATAGGGTTCAGCACAGATAGATGTAACTTTCTCTGATGGCAACTTTTGCCTTATGCGCTTCATTAAAGTCTCTTAAAGGGGCATTGTGTAAGACAGGTACTGAGAATAAGATTTTTCTCACACTAATTTCCAAATACTTTTCTGCTTCTGAAAGATCCATGCAGATGCCTTTCTGCTCAGCCAATTTCATCCTACAAATTCAACCCTTCATTCTCTTACTTATTTAACAAATATTTATTCAGGACCTACTACATATAGGATATTGTTAAGTATTATATAGAATATAAATGTGACCTCCAGATGTAATGATTTGTGTATTTATCAAACATTTTCTGAGCACCAACTATGTGCAAACAACACTTTGAGATACCATGCTGAACACCTAATTATTTTTTTTAAATTCCCCTTGCTCCCCCAAGCAACTTAAAATCTGATCAATGATATACTGTCTCTAACCCAGAGAATATGTATAGTGCTCCTAATATGTGCCAGATTGGGAAGAGGTTGAGCAACAGCCTGGGCAAGTTCAATAGAGAGTGACGGAAGGTTTGTGAGCAAGCAAATATGAAGCAGTGTTTACAAAGATGTGCTGGGCGATGGCTCCTGGAAGGGCAAGAGGGAGCAGTCTGCAGACGGTAGAGATGAAAAGATCACTGAAATGTTCTACATGGAAAGTATTTTGAAAAATAGCACTTAGGGATTTAGATACCTGGTGCGACATTCTGTGGCAGGAAGCATTTTTCCTTGTGTTCAGATGAGGATATACCCTCACCTGATATGATTGGATCCTTGGAAGGACCTTCTTTACCTGGAGAAGATAAAATGAAAGATTATTTGTAGAATGTAGGCAAGTTGTAAACAAGTTGTTAGCATGGACTGAAAGTTTTGATCAAGTGTCCATTTTTTTTTTTACAAGACTGGTGACATGGGAGAATTCTTATTGCTATCACCATTACCTTACAATTAATTTGCAGCCAGCTGTTATCAAAGAACTGTCATACATGCTATCTCAATCCTGCAGCAGCCTGGGTGTCCCCATGGTATTAAAAAAGCAGAGTTCCACCACGGATCAAACCAAATTCGTGGTTTAGTACACCAAAGATACGTAATATGCATGGAGTCTACACAGATTATTACGGATCTGACTACAGCAAGGTCCATGGGTGAATAATGGGAGGGTTCAAGAAGAGTGAGGGAGAAACGGCATCATTAGAGAGATCACTTGGACATGGTCATAGTGGCCCCAAAGTGTGATTGTTGGCAGACTGCACTTTGGCCACTAAATAGGGTCTTATCTGGGACCTTGTTCCTCCCTATTCTCCAAAAATGTCCTGTCTTTGAAGTTGTGGAAGTGGGAAGAGGAGGAGATGAAAGAAGATGAACTTAGGCTGGGGTGGGTAAGGGGTGAATTTTTTTTAATTTTTTTTTTTTTTTTTTAGAGAGAGAAAGGGAGAAAGTGAGATAGAGTGAAAGGTAGAATCAGTTTTGTTTATTTTTTTCAACTGCCTTTGTTTCTCCAACACTTAGTTGGTTATGTGATGCTGAGGTTCGAATCCTGGTCCTTGCACATGCCAAGTAAGTGCTCCAACTGCTAAGCCACCACTGCAGCCCCGAGAGGTGATATTTTGATGGCAGAAAGTCAAAAAAGAGAAGAGTGCAGTTGTAAAGCAGAAGGAAGCGGATATAAAAGAACAGAAGGGAGAATGTGGGCTCTGTCATGATATCCCCAAAATACTACAAGGAAACACCAGTCCTTAAGGCCTTTGGTGCTGAACTCTGTCCTTTTCACCATGAACTTCTCAAGGACTATCCCATGGATTCAAAAAACTATAAGCATAACTGGTCCTGGAAGTAAGGGTTGGAAATTTTGGCTCAATGATTATATGTGATCAATCATTTTAGCCTTCCAGTTTCCTGTAAATTTGTGGGCCTGAGACAAGACAGGGTCTTGCATTCTGGACCTGTGCGTCTAATGACACAACCCAGGAGTGTAACAGGGGTACAGCAGTCTTGCTCAACGCTGGTTAGTGCTGCCAAGAGCCTTCGTCTCCATCCTGTGACTCTGCAGGGGGATTTCAGCACCCAGCTGGAGACCCTTCCCTTCTTCAGAGTGGGAGAAGCTAGCAGTTTGCGGTAATGTACAGGGAGAATGAAATGGGTTGCAGAAGGAGGAGCCCACCAGCTCACAGCTCTTCATCCACGAAATCTTATTAGCTGTTCAGTACTGAAAGCTAAGCAGCTTAGCTGGAAAGATGACAGGAATGAGCTACAGTTGAACAGAGTCATTTTGTGGATCTGTCCCCCACTCCAGGAACCAGAAGCAACTGAAGCAAGAAAACACTGGCTTGGGATTATGAAATATGAGGACGAGCACAAATCAGATCTTCACACACACTAGTTAAACAACTGTGGGAAAGACCCTTCACCTGTCACCTGTCTACTTTTTGAGATTTTCAATTTTCCCCATTTATAAATGAAGAACTGACTTAAATTAGTGCTTCTGAACTTTGGTTGCTTATTTGAGTAACCCAGGTTGCTTTTTTAAAAATACCAATGTTTAGACTTCAGCTCCAGAGGTTCTCTTGATTGTGGCCTGTAGTGTAGCCAGAATTGCTTTTTGTTTTGTTTCCCCAAACGATTCTAATTTGAACCAATGTTGAGAGCCACATGAATAGATGGATGCTTCACCTAGGATTTGGATAAATGCAGATTCTGCTTCGTGGTTGAAAGCAGAGATTCTTCATTGCTAATGTGTTCCTTCCCAGGTGATACTTCTACCACTGATCCCAGGAAGTCACCTGAAGAGGCTGCCTGTTTCTCCACCCTAGGGCAAAGTTTAACCACAGGCTATAGCAAACCCACAAACATCTTCTTTTCCCTTCCCTGCATTGTGAAGTTAAGCAATCACTTACCATTTAGAAATCAGAATGTTTTATGCAATACAGATGCTTGGGTTTGCATTGAAATCTAGATCTGTAGCCTAGGGCCCTCGTTCTCCTGTGGCATCAACATGGCTAAGCTGCTGTTCCTCCCCATGGCATTTCTTCTCCAGCCTCCACAGGCCTCATCCATCCAATTCCTCAGTGACTTCTGGACCCAGCCAGCATGCCAGTGCATCCCTGTAGAACTCCATGGGAGAAGACAATTCCCTAATGCCAAGGGCCTACAAACCGAGTCCAACCTCCGAACCGGAAACCCAGGGTAGTGATCTGGTGTGGGGCAGAGGGCGCACAACTTCTAACAGATCTGTGAAGTTTGGAGCAGAAAATTGAAGTTTTGCAAAATGCGATTTGTGGACTGTCTGCATCAAAATTCCTCAGGTACTTTTTTTTAAAAAAAAAAGATGCCTGTATGAAATAAACACAAGCCAGGCGAGGTGGCACATGCCTGTAATCTGAGCAGCTGAGGCAGGAGGATTGCAAGTTCAAAGCCAGCCTCAGCAACTTAGCAAGATCCTGCCTCAAAATAAAACATAAAAATGGGCTTGGGTGCAGCTCTGTGGTTAAGCACTCCTGGGTTCAATCCCTGGTACCAAAAATCATAAATAAACAAACAAACAAAGAAAATATGGATGGATATATATATGACTTGAAGATGGTAATAATCCTAAGCAATATGAGAAAAGTGTAACCCTCAAAAGGAATATTAGGTTAATTGTAATAAATTAAAATTAAGAATTTTTATTAATCAAAAGGTGCAATTAAGTGATAAGCAAGAAGAAGAGTAGGAAAATATTAATACGTTTGGTCATTAAAGAATTAAAGAATGTTTGGTCATTAAAGAATTTGAACCTAGAGTATACAAAGAATGCTGCAAATCTTTAAGAAATAGGTAGGCAACCCACTAAAAAAAACGGGCAAGAGGCTTTAATAGGCATTTCATCAAAGACAATAGCCAAACAGTGAATAAATATATGAACATGTGCTCAATTTCATCAGGAAAGTATAAATTAATGGAAGACAAGCTTCGGTAAGAATACAGAGCAACTGGAACTCCAATATGCTGCAAGTATGAGAATAAACTGAAATTTTTCTCTTCAACAAACTGGAAGTGTCAATTGGAGCTGAAAATATGCATACACTGAGACTCAGCAATTCCACTCCTACGTGTATATCCAAAAGAATATGTACATATGATAGCCAAAGTCGTTTACTAAAATATTACAGTGCTGTTCATAACAGACAAACCCTAGCAACAACTCAACTACCCATCTACACTAGAATGATCAATAAATGATGATACATATAATTTAATTCCAATACTTCAATGAGAGTGAATTAATTACAACCATACAAAACTATAAATGGATTTATTTACCTCATGAAATCCCATGCTGTACACATGATTTCATACACAATAAGAAATGACAAGCTTTAATAAAAAGCTGAATTTAAAAATATCCTTGGAGTCCTTCTCTTCTACTCTACCTGGCAACAGCTAGACATAGAGTCTAGAGATGTATATTTTTAATTTGCATCTTGGATATTTCTGAAGTCCCCAGTGCATGAGAATCCTCAAGGCAACTGGGATCCATGGGTCTTGGAACCCATGCTGCAGAAGGACAGCTCCTTGACAACAATAAGGAAACTGGAAGACCAGAGTGAGTTCTAAGGGAAAAATTGCACAGGGATTTACAGATTTCAGAGCTTTATACACATGGAGTTATATTTCAACATGAAGGAATTTTAAGACTTGAACTGGTCCTTGAAAAAGACCAAAAAAATTCAAAACAATAAGAAACTTTCATTTAGAATGAAGTATCTTAGGAAAAATAAATAGTTTTTATATATATAAAATAAACCAAAAGGCCTATGGTGGTTATTACTGAGTCATTTTTAATCATCTTTACTAAACTTTTGACTACTTGCCAGATATTCTATAATGGGCATGCGTTTGTTTTCTAACATTGAAGACAAGAAGAGAAGTGACTAGGAACCAGGGACAATCAGACAGCCCTGATGAAACCTTGGTTTCATCGTTAGCCAGATGATCCACGTAAACCCAGTCCATAAAGCTCCTGGGACTCGCGCTACATCCCTGCCTCCAAAAGTACCCACATGATTCAAGCCAAAGCCAATCAGGTTATGCTGTACTGTGTCCCTGTGACCAAAATTAAGCCATTGAGAATTAGTCCTAGAACTTGCAACACTCTGAGACATGAGATTTCTTTCTTCGTCACTTGAAACCGTGACTACGACAGCCTGAAGTGATGGGACCCTGCTACAGGGAGAAAGCCTGCTGAGGTTGAGGCTATCAGAGCTTAGGCGAGAGCTTCCTGACAACATCTCTGAATATTTTTTTAAAGACAGAGAGTGAGGGAGAAAGAGCTAAAGTTTGGTTTTCTCTTTTATCTTTTTGTTGTTGTTGTTGTTGTTGTTTTTCCTTCACTCAGTTGTGTATGTGGTGCTGGGGTTTGAACCCAGGTCCTCATGCATGACAGGCAAGCACTCTACCACTGAGCCACCACTCCAGCACCATTTGAATATTTTGATTAAACCATACTTGAAGAAAAACTAATACCACTGGACTTTCCCATTTATAAATCAACAAATTACTTTTTATGTAAGCTAGTTTCATTTTTATTAATATTGATCAGAAAAGGTTCCTAATTCTCAATTTAAAACAAACCATTGGGGGCTGGAGAGGTGGCGGC
This sequence comes from Aplodontia rufa, assembly GCA_004027875.1. NCBI lineage: Eukaryota > Metazoa > Chordata > Mammalia > Rodentia > Aplodontiidae > Aplodontia > Aplodontia rufa. The sequence goes on from PVKS010038584.1 coordinate 5,885, forward strand.
AAGTGCTGTATCCATCAAGCCACCGCTCCAGTCCTGTCACACTTCCTTTAAAAAAAAATCTGGGATCTGTTTTATAACTGTCCAGTCTGTTTCCCAATGTGACTATACCATTCTTTATTCCCATCAACATTGTACAAAAGTTCCAGTTGCTCCACACTTCACAAACACTTGATGGTGTCAATCTTTCTAATTTTAGCCATTCCAGTGGGTATGCAATGTTACCACATTTTTTTAATTTGCATTTCCCTAACAACTAATTATTTAAGCATTTTTTCATGTGTTTATTTGTCAGCCCTGTATTTTGCATATAAATGTGTGTGTAGAAACATTGCATTTTATTGTGTTATCTTCTCATTTGGAGGTAGAAGAGGCTTTTTAATATATGTTCTGGATACAAGTATCAGACACATGCTTTGTAAATATTATTCCCCAGTCTATTGCTCGGATTTTATTTTCATGGCAGATCTATATAGGTGGCAAGAACAAAAGATTTCCAGTAAAGAGATCAGCAGGCCAGGTCAGAGCGAGCTTTGCACGCACATGAGATAGTAGAGGTTGTCGTGTGCGTCCTCAGAGATGAGTGCTTATGGGAGTAAATCCAAGGGTGTGTGAGAAGGTCAACTGCCATCTTCGGGGTGAGAAGTGAGGGAATACAATGAATGATAATGTAAGTTTTGTTTTTTTTTTCCTTTTGATATCAGGGATTGAACCCAATGGTGCTTTACCACCAAGCTGCATACCCTGGCCTTTTTGTTTTTTATTTCAAGACAGGGTCTCACTAAGTTGCTTAGGGCCTCACTAAGTTTCTGAGGCTGACTTTGAACTTTCAGTCTTCCCACCTCACCCTCCTGAGAAGAAGGGATTACAGCCACGAGCCACCATACCTGGCTCAGTGTTTTAAAGTAAGAAAAGAGAAAGCATCATGACCTCTGGAATATGAGAGGTAAAAATAGGGAGGAGACAATAAACACAGAAAATGAAAGTTAGAAAAGTTTAAAGAAATCCCTTAGCTCCATTCCTAATTTTACTGTTGAGCAACTAAGACCCAGAGACCAAGGTCATACAGCAAGTTATCAAAACAGTCAGAGGTCATTCATCGCTGGGGACAGACCTTGCTACTTTCACCACATAATCCAACCTCAGAACTCTGAAGTCTCAGGCCCCAGATCAGGAAGACATCTCAAACACAGTAGCATGCTGAAAATGAGAGTTCATTCCACTTTCTCCTCTCTCCGCTTCTCTGCTCCTACCCACCACCACCACCACCACCACACCAACTTAAAGAAGAAAACTAAACAGTAAACATTTCCCGGTATGCTTTTTTCCTCCACCCACACATTTTTTTCTTCTTTGACCCAGTAGGCATACCATCAGCAGTTTTTATGATGGAAACCTACATTCTCCTTCCTGGGACAAATATCTAATTAGAGCTACAACTACATCTAGCCATATGGATACATCTCAGATGATTATGTTGCAGCGAGCGAGGGGGCAGAGGAAGCAAGTTGCATAATGATATCATTTTGTTTTAGTTTAAGAGTCTGCAAAACAATTCTTTGCAATGATTGTGGGTGCATGAATATGTAGCAAGAACACAAACTCACAGAACTCATGAAAGTGATTAACTTGGATGTAAGAGGAGTGAGATTGGAAAGAGTTCTGCAGGGGATCCTAATTGAATCTGCAATGCTTAAATTTTCAGAAAATAGGGGAAAGAAATAAATTCCGAGGCCAACAGGGCATAATGTAGAAATTTCTTGGTGGGCTTATTATTCTAATATTCTGTTGTATCACTGTGTTCAAAATGCCTCACAGTTTTTTAAAATTCAAAGGCAACGTGTCTGCATTCAGGATCTCCTCTTCTTATGCTGATGATTCATGTTTACCAAAAAGGTTAAAAAGAAAATTACAAACGCTAGTGCTAATGTAGGCACATTGATCTCTGCCACATCTCCTGCTTAAACACTTCTGCCAAGTTTCTTCAAAAGGGTGTTGAAGATAAGGGAGAAGTGTGAGAAGCTTTTCAACACAACTGACACTGACTGACTTTGTGATCTAAAGCGAGCAATTTCAGTTTACTAAACAATGGCAAGAAATTCAAAGGGCAGGAAGTCAGAAGCGATGGCAATTGACCAGTGACCCACCCTCTCACCGTGTAGAGTGGGAGATGTCTGCAAGCAGCTAAGAAACGTCATAGGAACAGATGCCTCAGGAAGAGCCCACGTGTGAGAGTGCAGCACACCTGGACCCTCAGAGCCGTCATGCGTTACACCTCCTCCACAGCCCACCAGCCAGCCTACTGCCCATTGCTCCTCGCAGTCATGGTGCTTCTCCTTTCCGGCCTCCCTTACCCCAAAGACAAGGTTTGGTCCTCACTAATAACGCCCACTTAAACAAACACGATGGCAAAATCAACCAAAGAAGCATGCTCATAGACCCCCTTCTCCAGAGGAATCAAGATTAGGAAGAAGGGAAGTGGAAGTGGTCCATGCTGGCTAACAATGGAACAGTCTGCATTTGGGGCTGGAGCGGTGGCTCAGCAGTTGGAGCACTTGCCTGGCATGTGTGAGGACCTGGGTTCAATCGCCAGCACTACATACTCAACAAGTGGAGGAAAAACAAAGACCATATTTTAAAAATTTAAAAATTGACTCTCTAAAAAAAAAAAAAGGTTACAATTGCTGGGGTTATCCAAAACTGACCTCATGCCAAGCCTGTGAGATGCATCAAACAATTTAGTCCTTCCAAAAGTTCCATGCCGGGGCTGGAGCAGTGGCTCACAAAAGTTCCGTGTGATAAGTGCTACCACTACATCCAGGTTACAACCAGGAAAACTGAAATTCAAAGAATGTAGGAGACTTGCCCAAGGTCATACACTATAAAGTTGCCCCAAGTGTGTCTCAGACTTTTCTCCCTTTCTCTAACATATATAAGGGAAAGTAGAATGGGGATTTTATATCAACGGGCCTCAAAACTACAACCCATCTCAACTCCCCACCCTAGAGGAAGGACCTGACACAGGTGGACAACAATATGGGAGAGTGGCATGAAAACCTTAAAGAGAAGTAAACGGTGGCCCGATTTGGTGAAATAAGTGAATGTGGGGGCCAACCAGTTGTCAATGGCAAAAGAATAGGTGACACAATGAAACAACTGGATGAGAGTATCGTAGACTTCCAAGACCACCTCTTCCACACGGGCTTCTTTGTTTTGCCCTGCAGAACTCTGTTCTACGGGAAATTTTATCCAGCAGATGCAGAACTACTATGCTGAAGCTGGGGTCAGGCAGCAGGAGCAAAGCTTTCTAAGTCAGTTTACAACCCCCAAACTTTATAGATGACCAAATGGAGCCCTGAGAGAGAATGCAATATGCTGGGGTCATAGAAATGTTGTTAACAAGGCCCAATATTTATTGTGCTTACGGTTCTGGGCTCTTTCCAGTGTTCCACATGTAGACTTTACCTCACCACAGTCCTATGAGGAAAGCATACCAATTTCTCAAAATCTACAGATGAGGAAACTGCAGCACAGAGAAGTTAAGTAAATTTCTCAAAGCAAGTAAAAGAACAAAGATCCAACCCAGTGACTTTGGCCTCAAAGACCAAGCGGTCAAACACAGCGACACCTACCTAACTGGAGGTACAATGAATCAGATCTGGACTCAGCTCTGACTTCTAACCCAGTAATCCTGCTTGTCTCCCCATGCTGTGTCTGCCCCCATGGGAAGCAGGTACAATAGGACTTCAGGGAAGGGTCTAAAAAGTAGGTAAATACGAGAAATCTGGAAAAGCAACATATGTCATAGGGTTTTGAGCCAAAAGTGTTGCTTGGTTCTCTTGGACTGTTCAGGATTTAGCACTGATGGCATCCCAGGAAAGCAATACCCTCAACCCCAGGCAAACCAGGATTGCTGGTCACCCTGTGCTAAGTCTCAGTTGACTTGACAGCGTCTTAGAGCAACAACTCTCTGACCTCAGCTTGACATGCCAAATACCACTGTAACAGGTAGGAGGCAGGAAACTGCCTGTTTTTCTTCAGCAGCAGCAGCAGTCTTGATGAAAATAGGGTTGAGTGACTAAGGTCAAATTTATGACCACCCATAGGGCGCAGAGGAACTCACTCCCGGAACCTTCTTCCTGTCTTAGGGAATCTTGGGAGGAAAGGAAGGAAGGGCTTAGTCACACCCTGGAGCAGCAGCCAAGAGCAGCCCTCAGTTCCCCTCGGCAGAGTGAGCTCAAAACCGCTTTCTCCAGGAATGGTATATGCTTCTCAAGCTTCTCTCCCTTTCTACAAAACCGGAACGAAAAATACTGACCTAGGGAGGTAAGAGAGGCACCAGAGAGCACGGCCGTCTCCCCATCTTTAGAAGAGCAGCTTTCCCAGCCCAGAAGCTTCCTGAGTTTTCACTGCACCAAACAGTTTGGCCAAGTCACAGACCAGAGACCCCCAGGAAACTCACCTGAGCTCCAGGGTAGACTCCGCTCCCCGGGGATGCAGAAACAGCCACCCATCCTCCCCGGGCCAGGGCCCCAGGGAACACCAGCCAGAGAGCTTTGGGAGCCTCCCAACAATGTCCCTCCTCCCGCCTCCTCCCTGGCACACTAGGGACCAAGGCTGCTGAATGCACAATGCAGCTTTTGATATCCCGTCTGTAGCAAGAGGCCAAGAGAGTGGGAGGGGCCACCCGGCCAGCAGGCCTGATAGTCCTTGCACTGTCAGGGCTCTGCCTGGGGAGCAGCACTCCTCCCTGCTATCCACAGCTTGCTTCATGCCTATCAGGCTGTGGCACATTCCTCACATTCTAGGATCAAGATGCACAGTTTGGGTCTTGTGGGGGCAGTCAGGGCGGAGGAGGAGGGCAGAGAGGATTCCAGGAATCAAGGCCACTGGTCTTGCTCCCTGCCTGACTAACTTGGCCCAAACAGACTCCCCTGCAACCCTTTGGAAACTGATCCCCACCCAGCCCCTCTGTGCAAAGCCTTCCTTGGCCATCTGGTAACACTGGAGCTGTGGACACAGCATCTCACAGTGTCAATGAGCCAGCTCCTCCCTGGAACACTGGTGAATGAGCAAACCTCCAGTTACTGGCTCCTAGAGTCTCCCCAAGTCCCCTGGGTAGCACATTACAGGTGAGAGGGAGGGAGACCAACTACAGTTAAGGCTATAGGTGTGCATGAAAAATACCCTGCCAAACTAATCTCTTTACCGTTTCAGATGGGCAGGGAAGTAGGGGCATGCAATTGACACAGTACAGCTGAATTTCAGAAAATCTCCCATGAGGTCTCTCAAAGGAGAAGACACAACTGAACGCCTGCACAGTTAGAGAGAGGCATGGCTGATCTAACAGCCAAGCTCAAGGATCACCAATTGCTCAATGGTCCTTTCATGCCTAAAGCAAAGGTTCATGGTGAGCCTTCCAAAGATGAGGAGGCATGGGTGGGGAGAAGGCAGGGTCCCCACAGCTTGGGCTGCAGGCTTTTTGAGATTTGCAACTGACTCACTGTGTGTTAATGCAGGCGGTGACCTGGTCGGGTATACATTCTGGGAGGGGTGCTGGGGTGACCATGTGAAGGACAGCCTTGGCATCTATCTCACTGGAGTGGCCAGTAATGTCCACAGCAAACAACTTCTCATCCTGGCACCTGGTCTCCAGCACTCGTCTGAAGTTCTGCTACAGTACCAGTGCTCACTCATCTTAAGTCACAGGTATGGGATGTTTACAATGAGCCAGGGGCTCCATGTACATTACTTCATTTAAACACCATAACAGCTCCATAATTCAAGCAATATCACTTCCTTTTGTTAAGTAGGCAATGGGCGAAAAGGGTCATATAACTTGCCCCTCCCCCCACCACACATTGTGAACGTGGGAGTCAGGACTTGAGCAGCACTGGCTGATTCCATAGCCCAGGATCGTCATCTTTCTGCTATGTGGGCTCCTTCCACAGCTGAGAACATGTAGTGAGGAAGGACTGGGTTGTCTGATGCTGAGGCCCCTGGAGTCAGCTGACCACTAACAAACAGAAGGTCCAGGAAAGGAAGGCTGGTTCAGGGCAGGGGCCTAATGGTAATGACCACTTTGATCACAATCCCCCGTGGTGGACTTTATCTCTGAGCACATCTATTTAAAGCATCCATTTCCTATAACGTGTCCATGCCTTTCCCTCACCAAAGTACAATGTGAATTAGCATGTTTTCTTGGGCCCAAGATAAAAGGCTGAGTGTTCCTTTACAGAGCAACCACTGAAAACTCTGGGAGCTACATGAGAATCAGACAGTAGAGAAGTCATGATCTAACTTGCATATCTAAACAGATACTCAGACTGATCATTTCTCCCTGATTTGTTGGCACACATTCTTACATTGGAGCAGGAACAATCAGAAATGATTAATGATCAAGGCCACTACTGAAAGGATCTCAGGTCAACTCTCAAAGATGACACCACATGACTATTGGTTGAGATATAGATTGTGACAAGTCTGAAATGAATAATCCATTCTTGATGAAGTCACTGCTTCGATTGAAATGCAAGAAGCTGTTCTGCTCATGAGTAGCTCAGATGAGTTATTAGACTAAAGAGAGTTACAGGAGCAGAGGCCCTGAGGTGGGTGTGTATCCCACATGATTAAGGAAGAGTAGGTGTGGCTGGAGTCCAGTAAGGCAAGCAAGGGTACAGAGATGAGGTCAGAGAAAGCAACAGCGGGCCAAATTATGATGATTCTGATGTTGGGTGGCAGCATTGATACACAGCTCCCAGTCAGTCCTGGGACAAGCAATGAACAACCAAGAATGAACAACCAAGACTCTACAGAGCTCTGTGTTGTAGAGCTAGAATGTTCGGTAGATTCAAAATGTATTTTTGACTTACAAAATTTTCTTTTTTCTCTCTGTCTTAATAGGCCTTTTTGGTTTTGCTTTTGTTTCCTAATGCTGAAGATCAAAACCCAGAGCCTCTTGTTGGATAAGCACAGTACCACTGAGCTGCCCTTCCAGCCCAACTTACACTATTGTCATCTCATGATGAGTTTATTGAGAAACGGCCTCATCAAAACACGTCTAGACAGGTATTTGATCAAACAACTGGGCATCCTCACCTAGTAGGCAAACTGCCACATAAAATTAACCATTGAAAGTATGAAAGAAACCTAATGAAGGCTATTTCTAAGATTTTTCACCTGAAAAACTGGAATATTGAATCTGATATTTATTGCAATGTTGAATGCTGAGAGAGAAACTTTATAGATTAGAACCAAGAGTTTGCTTTTCCACTTGTGAAGTGGGAGAGTCCTTTATTACCTCCAAGCAGAGACAGATGCAGGAGTCTGAAGTTCAGAAGATCTTGCCAGCCAAAGGCAAATACTTGGGAGTTGTCAGTGTGTGAGGTGGTATTTGAAGTCACAGGATTAGATGAGAGCTTCTGGGGGAGGCCTGCGAGGAGAGAATATAGAGGACACGTCAAGACTGAGCCGTGTGAGCACAATAATTTTTATAGAACTAAAGAAGGAGGAGAAGCCAGTAAAAGAACCCAAGGAGTGGGCAGCTAAGGGATGTGAATCAAGAATGGAGGGGGGCAAAGGTCAAGTGAAGAAAGAGTCTCAAGAGCCCCAGGTGATCAGCTCTGGCCATGCTCCTGTAAGAAAGGTCCACATAGAGAATTTGCCTCTGGGCACCTCAGTGGGGCAGTGCAGGTCAAAGCTTGGCTGGGGAAGTTTCAAGAGTATATGTTAAAAGAAAAAGGAGAACCTGGACCCACATTTCATTTTACCATCATAACTTTAGAATTCTGATTATTTCCTTCACGTTTGCTTGATGCTCGGGTGGCACAACTCAGACACCTGCAAGAGCAGGCAACTAATGGAACTCAGTGGAGCTGGGGCTGGGGACAAGTGGCAGCTGCCCCAGCTCCAGGATCAGGACAACACAGGGAGAGGTGTAACTGGAGTATGAAAGGCACTGCCTGCTCTGAGGAGAAACCCCCCGCCCCCTAGGTCCCCAGTGGTGAGGAACACAGTGAAAGCTGGGCCCATGTGACCAGACGTTCTGATTTGTTGCAGAAACGAGAAATCCACATCGATAGGTGAAATGTCCCAACTTTTAAATATTCACAGACTAATCCAAAATTTTTTTCAGAGTTCTGCATTGCCAGTACTACAGAGCAGATAATACAGGTCTGCTACTTCAAATATAAAACTAATTATTTTCCCTTGGAAAATTTACAATCTAGTTGGGATAGCAATAACCTAAGTACTATATAATGTTAGGGAAGAACTGAAAAGATTTTGTTATGGGTTGAATTATGTCCTGACCCTCAGTACCTCAGAATGTAACCTTATTTGGAAATGAGGTTGTTGTAAATGTCATTAATTAAATTAAGATGGGGGAATGGAGCGGTGGCTTGGTGGTTATGGTGCTTGCCTGGCACGCGCAAGTGCATAGGTTCAAACCCCAGCACCCACATACACAACTGGGTGTCAGAGCAACGAAAGCCATGTGAAAAACTCAATAAAAATTGATTCTCTCTGTCTCTCTGTCTCTCTCTCACTGTCCTTCTCTCTTTGAAAAATAAAATAAAATAAATTAAGATGGGGACATTCTGGAGTAGGGTAGTCCTTAATCCAATATGATTAGTGTCCTTATTAAAAAAAAAAATAACAGAAGAAAAGAAAGAAGCCATTGTGTTGGGAACACTCCCTGTGACAATGGAGACAGAGACCAGAGTGATGCAGGAGCTCAGCAAAGAACACTAATGGTGACCAGAGCCCTCCAGAAGCTAAGAGGGGCAGGGAAAGAGTCTCCCTCCAGCTCTCTGAGGAAGCATGGTCCTGCTGACACCTGGATTCTGGACTTGTGGCCTCCAGAGCTGTGAGACAATGCATTTCAGCTTTTCTCAGCCACCCCGTCCATGGCACCTTGTTAGGGTAGCCCTGGGAAACCCATGCACACCCCGTGAGGGATAAGAACATACTGTTTGTTCAATCACGTTATTCAGTGAACAAATATTTATCGAGCACCTGGTACGTGAGGCATTAATCTAAGTCGTGAAAGTACAGCGGTGAACAAGACCCAAATCTCTCTCAGAGGGGAGAGTCTATTGAGACGGAAAGTTAAGAAACATAATAAACAAGCTAGTTAGTGTGTCAAATGGTGGATAGCATTGCAGAAGGAAAAAATGGAACTTTCAGAACACAGGGACTGAGAAAATGACCCCCAAATAAAAACTGAAAGGACATGAGAAAGGTCATCCATGGGCATCCAGGAGAAGAGTGTGACAGAAGAAGAGCAGAGCCAATACAAAGCCCTGAGACAGGAGTGTGCCCACAGTGTCAGAGGAAGAGCAGAGGAGATGGAAACTTGGGCAGCAGAGAAAGGGGCAGGAAGCTAAGGGCACCCTGAGAGGAGCGATTAAAGAGAATTACTCCTCCAAGTGAATACTGCAAATATTCACAAGGGCAGGGCAAAAGTAAACCAGCAAGTGAGGTGAAAACGAGGGCTAGGAATAGCACCAAGCTCCCCTAGGCTAAAGATTCGGGAAAAGGGAGTGACCATTGGAACCTAGCAAGAACTGGCTGCAGCCACAGGCTGAGGGCACAGGAGCTGTGTCTCTGAGAGAGGAACCTAGCCATGGCCTAGCCAACACCATGAACTCAAAGGGACCAAAGAAACCAATACTCCCTGATTTCACCTCCCATCTTCCCACTGATTGAACACACCTGGAAGCCAAAGGGTAGGAGAGCTGTATTGCGGAGGCCGGTAGAGAGGCCAGCCTCCTGGGAGCACGGAGCAGGGTGGAGTAGAGGGTGGATTTCAAAGGCTAACAATGATGATCCAGCACACACAGAGTAGGAGGAGAGGAAGTCAGAGGCAACAGGGCTTGCTGGGTGGAGCCTGTTGGACCATTCCAAGGACATTGGCTTTCACCAGGTAAAATGGCAGCCACTGGGGAGTTTTGAGCAGAAAAGAGCTATGACAGGACTTACAGCTTAAAAGACCCTCTGACTGCTGCCTTGAGAATAGAGGAGAGGAAAGGAGAGAGGCAGGGAGATGGTAGGAGGCAGAGAGGGAAGAGTGTGGTTTGGACCAGAGCAGCAGCAAGGGAGATGGTGAGGAGCCATGAGAGTTGGGTTTATTTTGAAGGTAGAGGAAGAACTGTGTGTAGCAGGAGCAGGGGGCTGAGAGAAGGCCCCAGCATTTGGAAGGAGGCAGCTGAAGTAATGGGAGGTGTGATTTGTGATATAACAAGGAATATATATATGGTCACTGTCCCTGATTCCCAAGGGGGAACTAAAACCTCTGTGATTTTCTGAGTGATAAGAACATCAGACACAGAGCTCCTAAACTCTCAGAATTCCGTGGGCGATGGGAGCCTCTTCTTCCAGCAGCCACTCTTGGTGGGCTCCAGGGAAGCCTCAGCTTGGGGACCAACCACGTGATGAGAGGCTTGGAAGTTTCAGTGCCCCCAGACCTCTGGGGAGGGGAGAGAGGAGAGTTGATTACCAATGGCCAATGATTTGATCAATTATGGCCTGGGTAATTGAAGCCCCTGTAAAACCCAAAAAGACTGGGTTCAGAGTGCTTCCTAGTTGCTGAACATGTGGTGACCCAAAGAGGACCGGGAGGCTCTGCTCCCCTTTCCGTACACCTTCCCTGTGCATCTCTTCTCTGTGGCTGTTCATCTGTGTCCTTTGTGATGTCCTTTATAACAAATGGGTAAATACATGCAAAATATTTCCCTGAGTTCTGAGTCACTCTAGTAAATTAATCCAACCCAGTGAGACTGCAGGGAAATTGATTTATAACCTGCTGACACATGTGACTGACATTGGAAGACATTGTAGCCTTGAGAGACTGAGCCTTTAAACTATGAAATCTGACACCATCTCCAGGGAGATAGTGTTTAAATTGAATTAAATTATAGCGTTATTGGCTGGCATCTAGAGAATTGCTTGGTAAGTAGGGGAAAACCCATACACAGTTTCATGACCAGAAGTATAAAATATTCTGTGCTGTGTTGAGTGTTGAACTGTACATGAGTGTAGAAAACAGTTTGGTTTTTCTTATCTCGTATAATTGCTTTTTTTTCTTTTAATCTACCTTACAGTGGGAGGGCGGGGCCTTGCAGAGGGAACAGGCTTGGTTGGGTGAGTGGGAGAGGAGGTGGTGTTGTGTTTGGGAAATCTAACCTGAAGATGCTGATTAGGTGGTAAACACACTAGCCTGGCATTCAGAGACAAGGTCGCCACTGGACATATAAACTTGGGAATCATTGTTATACAGAGATGTGTTGGTGACTGAGGGACAAATTAGCACTGTCAAAGGGAAAAATAAGGAAACTTCCTGGAGGAGGTGGTATGTGATTGGGGAGAGGACCTTGAAGGATAGAGATCTGACAGGAAGAAAGATGTAGGAAGAGAACCCAGATTGAAGTAAAGTCCTTATCAACTGTGCTGGGATTGGCACTGGGGGCTAGTTTAAGGAGCAATCCTTCAGTTCGATGAGCTGTAAGACTGATTCTGCACATAGCCAGAGCAGAAATGTGACCAGAATGCAAGCCTCTTAACTTCTGGATCATTCCTGAACTTGTCAACTTATTCATCAAACATTATTGGTGGATTTAAAAGCTGCGTTTGTTGTGGACATTAATAATAATTATGGGAGCCGGAGCAGTGGCTTAGTTGTTATGGCACTTGCCTGGCATGTATGAGGATGTGGGTTTGAACCCCAGCACCACATACACAACAAAGTGTTGTAGCAACGAAAACCAGATGAAAAATTAAAATAAAATTGATTCTCTCTTTCTCTCTCATTGTCCCACTCTTTCTTTAAAATAATAATTATATTGGTTTACTGAGTTCTTATGGAGTGTTCACATGAGAAATCCTCGTTTACTCTTCATGTCCCTACTTAAAGATGAGGAAACCAGGGCTGGTGATTTGCCC
>PVKS010038585.1:0-17830 GCA_004027875.1 Aplodontia rufa
TGCGGCCACCGAGGTGTGGGATGGCTTTAAGTGCCGGAAGTGTCATGGATTTCTGTCGGACCCCGTGTCCTTGTCCTGCGGCCACACCTTCTGTAAACTGTGTCTGGAACGTGGGCGGGCAGCCGACCGGCGCTGTGCGCTTTGCGGGGTCAAGCTCTCCGCGTTGATGGTGGCCACTGGGCGGACGCGCGGGGCCCGGCGGGCTGGGCAGCAGGCACCGTCGCCGCTGCGGGTCAACGTGGTGCTCAGCGGCCTCCTGGGCAAGTTGTTTCCGGGCCCAGCACGGGCATCGCAACTCCGGCACGAGGGCAACCGGCTGTACCGTGAGCGCCAGGTGGAGGCGGCACTGCTGAAGTACAACGAGGCGGTTAAGCTGGGTAAGCCCATCGCGCCGGGCGGGTGAGCGCTCGGGCTCGGTCACGACGCGAGGGGGCGGGGAGTGAACCCGGCAGGGAGAGGGGGAAAGGACCAGGGCAGAGGAGGGTGCCCGGGACAGTGGGATGGGTGGCTGCCGGGGCGGCCGATGGAGATCTCTGGGACTTTAATTCTACTTATAGCGTTCTTTAGCAGCACCTTTGTCTCTGTTGCTTTTGTCTTTTTCTATGTCTCCTGTTAGCTTTTGTGTTTCTATGCCCCTTGTTCTCTGTTTCTGCCTTTTCTATGTTTCTCGGTCTCTGTGCCATCCTGTTCCTCTCTTTCTCGCCGTCTCTTCCAGCCTTTGTCACTGTTTCTATCTCGCTTGGTGTCACCGTCTCTTTCTCTCGCCTTCTCCCTCTCGCTCTGTACGCCGGGGCTCCCTCTTACACCTGCCCGCGCCTTCCCTGCCCGGAGGAACTTCGCACCCTTCCCACACTCGCGCCGGGTCCTCCCGACTCTTGCCAACGGGAGAAGTCTGGTCGGCGCCTGCGTCTGCGTCTCCCGCCTCTGGGAGTTGTCCCTTCCGGGGCCGCGACTCCCTGTGGGGTGGGTCCGGCCTGGAATTAGGTCAGGAGAGCACTGGTTGCATAAGGGCCGAGAGCGGCCCGGGCCGGGCGGCCCCTCCTCCGCGCGGGCAGGCGGGCGGGATTGTGTAACGGCTGAGGTAACCAAAGTGGGCCACGCTCGCCTCGGAAACCATCCCGCGAGCGTGTGCAGGGGGAGGGGAGCGCTCGCGCCCCGCTGCCCTGTGACTCATTGTCACCGCTTCCTATCACACGATCCTTGGCTGGAATAGACGCGCACACCCCCGCCCCCACCGCCGTGGTCGCTGCCAGCCTGCAGCCTGAGTCCTCACCTCGAACCCCTTAACCGCACCAACCCAAGGGGCGACAGGACCAGGCTACAGCTTGGGGATTTTCACGGATCCCCTTGTAGTGTTGGGTACAAGGGGCACGCCTCTCTCCCTCTTTCCCGTGCTGCCTGGCTTTTCAGCTTCAAGAGCAACGTGGCAGTCCCACAACCCCTGACTGGACTAGGGCACCTGAGTTCTCTCAGGGACGTGGTTTGCTCTCCTGATCCCGATTCCTCGCGTTTGGACCCAGGAAGTGACCGCCGCCGAGTCGCTGGCCGGTGTTGCCTAGCTCGGGCAGGCTGCCAGCAGCTCTGCCGGCGGGGCGCGGTGCCTGGCGAAGCTTGTCGGGGAGGAGGCCGGGTAGCCAGGGCTCTGGGATCCAGAGTGTCCTGGGCCCCGACTCTGATGGGTGGAGGAGGGAGTGCGTTGGAGTCTCCACGTGTTGAATCTCCACTAAAGCAGGCTACAGGTAAAGGGGGGCAGGGAGAGGACCAAGAGCTGAGTGCGCAGGGCTGGGGGTCGAGCGAGAGGAAGATCCCCGCCTCCAACACACACTGTGTCCAAGCAAGGCAGGCTGTGAGCTGCCACTAGGCTGGCATGTGGTGCAGAAGAGAAGGGAAAGAAAAGACTGTAAACTCTTTGCTAATATATTAAAGGCAAGTAATGGGCACCCATGCAAGCCCTCAGCTTACCCGTGGGAAAACTCATAAAGCCTGTTGCCAGCAGCAAAAGTTGGAACCCAGAGTTTGGGGATGAATTTGGCAAAATGAATGAAGCAGGTGGTGGGTGTCACTTAAATACAGATCTCTGAGGGAGGTTCCGTTCCTTTCAGCCATTCCCCAAGGGGCCATAAGGAAAGCCCCTTCCCACACTCACACTGTGGCTGTGGCCACATTCCCTTGTAGAGTCTTCCCTATACCTTTGCTAATTTCCTCAGAGCGGTAGGGTAAAAACTTTAATTGGGCTTCATCCTTCTAAGAGGAAAAGGGGCCTCTCTAACAGAGATTATCTTTGTTCTCGAGATGGCCAGTGTCTCATTATTTTAAACACTAGACTCAAAGAAAAATGAACCTGCCGCACCCAACTGTGAAGCTTAAAAGTATAGCCAGTTCGCAATGGCTTTGTCCAGCTGACTGTGTGACCTTGAGCATTGCCTGCCCCTCTCTGGCCTTGATTTTTCACATCTGAAGAATGGGTTGGTTGAGCCAGATGATCTCTAAAATTAAGTTCTGACATTTAGTGATTCAGAGCATTGGTGAGAGTCAGCCTCACTTTATTTCCAGAAGCCTTGCCCATCTTCATTCACATTTGATCATATGTAATGGGAAGAAGGGATCTTATATATGCATTTCCACTTCCTTCACAGAATCTTCGTATGTGCTGGGCTTTGAAGTCAGAGATAGATAAAGTGTCATTTGCTCAAGATCCTTCCTCATACAAGACTTATAACGTGTTTGTGCTAGGGATCACTAATGAGGGTTTTTTTTTCTCATTTTGGCAGCTCCAAATGACCATTTGCTTTATAGCAACCGTTCTCAAATTTATTTCACCTTGGAGTCTCATGAGAATGCACTGCATGATGCAGAAATAGCATGCAAGCTCCGCCCAATGGGTTTTAAGGTGAGTGTGGCACTGGAGAGATGGGAAGGGCTTGTACTTTAGACAGAAATTGGCAGGAAGGGCTGCCTCCCTGGGGGTAGGGGCACTAAAGCTTAATCAGAATAGGGAAAAAGCTTTCCAAAGGAACTGGGGTGAGGAGGTATCACTTGTGAAAGGGCAATTCAAGTCTGCAATGGAACTGGATTCTTCCCCAATTTTATCTTCATTTGGTGAGTTACACAGCAGTCTGGGCTTTGTGATTCTCCACAATATGGAATTTGTAGCTAGACTACCTGGGTTTATGTCACGCCTCTGCTAGTTTTACTATCTCTGTGGTCTTGGGCAAATTACTTAACCTCTCTGTGCCTCATCTCTCCATCTATAAAATGCAGATATTCAAAGCACCTACTAAATAGGCTGTTGTGAGGATTGTGTATGGAAGAATGACTGGCATGTAGCATTATATAAATTTTCTATCACCCACACCATCATCACCTTCTTCATTTTCAAGGGAAATTCGAAAGAAGAGGGCAAGAGAAGTATGGCTCTCCTCAACTTCCCCTGATAGGCTTCTCAAGAGGTTAGGCAGCTCTCCTTGAAGAGATTCTCACATTCACATAATGGTTGTGCCATTTTCAATTCTTAGTATACTAGGTCAACCTGTCCACATCCCCAGACTTCTCCCATTTGGGAGGGGTGGAAAGAAAGACAAGCTACACATCTCTCAGGATGTCAGGATACAAAATGTCACTTTCTGCATCTCTACCTGTCTCAGAATAGACCTCTATCACATGTCACTATTTTGTTTAGAAAGTTAGGTTTGAGCCTGGGCTATACTACTTGCAACATTAATGATGGTGGGAAAGTGGCTTCACTCTCTGAACAACAAATGTCCTTATTTATAAAAACAAAGTTATTGGTAACTGCCTGGATTGCCTCATAGGGATGTATAATGCTCAAAGGTGAACATGGCCAAGAGAACATTCTTCAACTGGTAAGCTTGCTGGGTTTTGGTGTAGTGCTCTCTCTGCACAGCCCCAGAACTGAGACACCAGCTTACCCAAGTCCAGGGCTATAATGCCTAATCTGAATCTCATAACACCAGAAGTGTTCAGAATCCAGAATGTTTCTGATTGTGGAAAGATCATACATTAGGTAATATTCTCAGTGAGCTCTGGGAAGCATCCCAACCACACTAATTAAGCAGCTCTGCAGAAATTTTTTTGAAAGTTCACACTAAGTAGGAAAAATACTTTGGAGCTCTTTATATCAGTTTAGGTCAAATTTGTCACCTAATGATGTATTTTGGTGTCAGATTATGAAATGTCAGATTCTCAGAATATTTTTGGATCTAGGACACTGTGGACCTGTATACTCTGCTGTTAATGTCAGGGTGAATCTCATGTTCTTTCACAAGAAAGTTTTCACGGATGATGATGGGTCAGTATGTTCTCTTTTCCAAGGATCATATTTACTGTTTAATACAATTCAGCAGTGTCTTATCAGAAAGAAATTTCAGTGGGGGAGTTTTAGTCCTCCTTAGTGATGGAAGGCGGGAAGCTGCCTGGGGATAAGAGGACTTTGCTTGCGACTTTTTCCACTCCCACCCTAGAATCTAGTGTTAAAAGTGTTGATATCCTGGGTGAAAGCAGGGCCAAGAAGCACATTTTGGATGAAATGGGAAAAGTTACTTTCCCAATGAAGAAATCATTAGTGCAAGTATTATTAAATAGTAGTTTCATTTCCCCATAGTTGTGTAGTAAGGATGAGGGCAGCGATGAGACAACTGTATGGTCTTAAGGGTTGAAAGAACTAACGCATATAATTCAAAACCACCTCACAACCCAATTTTTATATTTCCCACCATTTTTATGTGATATGTCACAGTGGAAGGGGCTCACCTGGCAGCCCTATTCCAGCCTTCCAGCCACAGCTCAATGGTATTCAGTACAACCTGCAGGTGGCACAGCTTGCAGTGGGGTGAGTTGGCTGCACCGAGCAGGTGTAGTATATGAGTTGCTACTTGATTAGCACAATTTCTGTGACCCGTCCTATCTCCCAACACCTACCCCTCTAGCTGCAATGTCATAACAAGGCTTTCTTCAGATGGCCTCTGGTAAGTGCAGTTGGGAGGAGCAACATGGGGGACATCAGCATCCATGTATGAGCCACAGTTATGATCCAGAGGGAGTTTGGGGACATGGGGAAAAGTCCCAAGAGATTTGGAGAAGGGACCACTGCTGAAGAAGGGAGCTTACAACCTGCACCTATAGCTATGTGAAAGCATGTTAGAACACAAGCCAGGGGATCTTCTCATCTGCTGTCTCAAGGCACAAAGAAAAGGCATTTTTCTCCCTTCCTCTTTTATTCTTCCCTCTTCTCCAGGTTACTTCTCTGCTCTCTCTAGAGAGTCTCTCCCAGGCACTTCAGCTTGGGCTTGAACCCTGAGGAGTCCAAAAAGTTCTTTACATATTTTTAAAAGATGTGGTGAGAAAGCAGAAGCCAGCTGAGCCCCAGGAGCAAAAACATTGGCTCAGCCCTTGGTTAGCCCTCTGACGGGCAGTCTGCTTTGTGGGCAAGAGTGTTCTGGGAATCTAGAGACCACAGTTAGAGTTCCAGTGTTGCCACTAGTGAAGGTTCAGGTTCTTGGACCTGTTCTGAAAAATGATCAGCAAGCCTAGGAGGTCACTCAAGCCACTACTGTTGACTAAGTTTCTGCTTGATAGATTAGTTCAAAGGAAGACATATCAGGAAAGGCCCTCAAAGCTGGGCTAAACATGGTGAAATGGGGGTTCTGGCTATGTCTGGTGATACCTCAGTACAGTGGTGTGGCATACTGGTTAAGCATATGGACTTTATACAGTCCATTGCAGGTTCAAACTCTGATTCCACAATTTACCAGCTGTGTTACTTTGGGCAAGTCAGTCTTCTGGGACTCAGATTTGTCTTTTAAAAATAGGATTAAGAACTGTTGCCTACAGTACAGAGATAAAGTAAAAAGAAATCCAACTATTGTTATGGACAGTAGTAGCAGCAGCCTGCCAATAGGATGGTATTGAATGCTAATATATTCCTCCAGGCACACTTCAGAAGAGCACAAGCCTTAGCCACCCTAGGCAAGGTGGAGGAAGCCCTGAGAGAGTTTCTCTACTGTGTGTCCCTAGATGGAAAGAACAAGAGAGCAAGATCTGAAGCCCAGAGGGTGAGTTGGAAGGATATCAGATCCAGCTGACAAGTGGAGCCCCACCACTCTGTCTTCTCTAGGGAGGGGAATGAGGATGATGCCCTCCCTGACATTTTGGGGTCCTGAGGAGGTGTTTCTCTGGGAGACACAAATGCCAATTGATTGCCTAGAAACACTGCCTTCCTGGCCTGTATGATCAGACAGGGCAGTTCCTGGCTTTTTTGTAGGAGTCTGAGAACTGTTTCTTTGGCTCAGGGTCTGGATTGTTAGTGGGATATAAAACCAAACTAAACCAAATAAGCTAACCTGTGAATGGAGGCTAACTTGAGGAGGTTCTGGCTTATGAAGAAAGATCTGGGGATGTAGGGCTGCTGCAGTTCTGAAACCTTTCTTTGGCTGATTTGCAGTTCCGCCAGGCACAGAGGGTAGCCAGCTTCTGGGAGTGGGTGGTGATGGTCCCTACCTCCCTCACCATAGGCAGAATTCCAATTGTCATCTCCTTTGCTGGAAATAAAAGAAACCACCTTACAAATACAAGTCAGAGACCATTATAATATGATCCAAATAGACATTCTAATTCTTGGGTCCTAGGAGAATGTGATTATTATAAAGAATTATATGAAATACTGAAAGCATGATTGAAAGGTCAGCCATCTTTAGTTCATGGACTCTGATGCTTATTGTTTTGCCATTTACTCTTCTGGTATCTGACTAACTGACCAGCAGGTTGGATGCTGATACTCAGCGGTCTTCTCTGCTTTCCTGTGCCCTTCCCACTACTCACCCCTATGCAACAGGCACTTCTATCCCTGTGTGGTCTGGCAGGATAGTAGATGAAGAAAGTGAGCAAAAGATAGGTCTAGTGTCTGATGTCTCCAGAAATCCTTAACAAAAATGTTAAACTTGGTAGAAGCTGAGCTCTGGGTTTTCTGCCCCTGAAGGAATATTTCCTGTCTGGGGTGTCACTTTGACCTGGTTTGGCTATGTGCACAGGGTCTTCTTGAGAGGAGTCCTGGTCAGGACAAATTTCTCCAAGTTGTAGAACCTTCCTCAAATATTAAGTGCAGTCCACAGTGTGAGGAGCAACATTTCTTGAGCATTTCCTATGCATAAGGCACTGCTATGCACTTTATCTAGAATATATAATGTAATCCCCATCGCTTTCCTATGAGGGTAGGCACTGCTATTTATCCCCTTGTGATGAGACAGATGTGGAAACTGATGCTTGGTGACTTTCCTGAGGTCACACAGCTACTGATTGGTGGGGAAACATTTAGAAGCAACTTTGTCTGCTTCCAAATCCTGCCCTCTTAGTAACTTCAACATCCTGCTGTCCCAGGAGGACACGTCCAGAATCTTAGCACTAAGTGGTGGGGCTGGGTCTAGAGTAGCAATGTTTAGGGACAAAGTATGCAAAGGCTGAAAGAGGCAGGTCTTGGACTCAAGAGGAATAGTTTCTTTATCTCTTTACATCTAACTTGGTGTTGGCCTGAGAGGTTCTGATGTCATCAGTTGGACTGACCTCCAGTTTGCTTTTTATGGATCAGTTTCATTTCCACACCTGCTTAATGGGGTGAGAGGCATTGAGCAAACCTCTGAAGACTGAAAGAGGCTTAATCCACAGAGTTGGCCCTCAAGGAACCTAAACTGTTATTTTTTTTAATATGAATGCCAGACAACACAAATGAGCATATGTCTGGTTGAGTGCAAGAATTGAGAGGTGAATGTCCACTGAATGTGACTAGGCTGTGACAGGCATTTAAAAATGCTGAGAGGCATCAGTGATGGTTATTTATTGGACTATTTCAGTTTCAAGGCTAAACATTTGACAAAAATGGGCCAATTAATTTGACATTAGTAAGCTATCTGAGAACTCACAGTTCTGCATTTATTTTTAGTATTTGTTTTTACCTCAGATTATTTTTTCTTTCCTTCTTGACCCTTTTCCTAAGATTGAAACTAAAGTGGAATTAATTGACTTTCACTTGTGTGAAATTATTATTCTCATTGACAGTGGTCCACAGCTTTTGTTTTTCAAAGTCATTGAGAAAGCCTAGAGAAAGATCTTAGGTGGAAAAGCAAAGGGAACTACTGCTGCTGTTTCTGCCTTTTTTCTTTTGATCTTTCCCTTTGGCTTCCTTTTCCTTCTTGCCACCCTCTGCCCTTTCATCCCTGGGCTTTGGGATGCTGTGTGGCTGCCACTGAAGAATACCATGTTCTTTTGGGAAAATTCCAGGGAGACTTATCAGAAATGGGTTGGTTTTGTTGGGCTACTCAGTAGGGCTTCTGAGGGCCAACATTGGCTCCTCTGGAGGAGAAGCCTCTGAAAGCTGACATTTATAGCACTGGGCACTGTGAGTACCTCTCCATCTCACTCCTGTGCCAACTCATACCTGGGTAGTAAGTTTTCCAGAGCTGGAAGGAAACAGGGATCTCTCTGAGGACTTTGGGCCTGCATGCTAGGTTCTTCTTGGGCACTGGGGTAGATAGGTATCTTAATTCAATCACCCAGTGTAATAAGTATTGGGCATCTATTCTGTGCTTTCCAGAAGCCAGCCATCTGACTGGAAAGAAAAGACATAACTGTACCACAATTCCAGGACAATATGAGATGTTGTAGTTTAAGATGTTATATCATGGTGCAGTAGAGAGCATGAAAGGACAGGACAGATCAGAGAGATGAGAGTAGTGAGGGAGGCAGCACTTGAACTGAGCTTTGAAAGCTGAGCATGGTTTGGCTTCATGGTAAGTGCTAGTCTCTGAAGAAATAATCACGAAGAAACTGCTGGGGGCCAGCAAGAGAATATAGCAAACTGGACTTTGGTGTTCTGTCAGATTCGCTTATCTATTAATACCCTATGTAGCCCAAACAAGGGTGTGGGACATCCTCTAATGGGTCTCCAAACACGGCAGAGGAGGTGAGGTGGTAAACATTTGAGTATGTTTTAGAAGCCCAGTGACCTGCCCTCCTTCTGTTACATATTACATAATATGTATGTGTGTATATATATATATATATATATATATATGTATGTATATATTCATATATACCATGTATTCATAAGAACTTCTGTCACAGGTGAGATAGAAGCAATATTGTGGACAGCCAGGGGTGCAGCCCTCATGCAAATGAACATCTTTGATTCCCAGTCCTTTCTGGTTCTTCTCACTGTGTTCTCTCAGTGTACCCAGTTGCAACGGAAACCATCAGTAGACTAGAACCTGCCTGCTCTGTGTACTTGAACTTAACCTGACATTTTCTGGAAAGTGAAGGCCAGAATGAGGGAGTAGTTACAAGAAGGAGGAAGTTTGGATTCTGCTCTATTCTTTTTTGCTGCTGCCGCCTCTTCCTCTTCCTCCTTCTCTTCCTTCTTCTTCTGCTTTGGTACTAAGGACTGAACCTAGGGGTGCTTAACCTTAAGCTAAATCCTCAGCTCTTTTTATTTTTTATTTTGAGATAGAGTCTTGTTAAGTTGTTTAGGGCCTTGCTAAATTGCTGAGACTGGCTTTGAACTCCCAATCCTCCTGCCTCAGCCTCCAGAGTTGCTGGGATTACAGGTGTGTACTACCGCTCCTGGCTGAGTTCTGCTTTTGTAACATTTCACTGCTCAGTCCCCCAACTCTGAAGAGATTAAAGACCTTGGGGTGATAGGGAGGGAAGAGGAAGCAAGATGGGTAGGAAGAGAAAAGAAACAGCAAGGAATGTAGGAGACATTTGTAGGCTTCTACCCATGGAGATGTTATAGATGTGACTCCAGGTCACATCTCCAGATGGTTTTAAAAATCACACTGCAGATATATTCTGCAGAATGGTAGCATCAAAGGAGTGCCTCTTAACCTTGACTAGGTAAAAGAGGCATCCATAGTGCCTTCTCAAAATTCAGGATCCTGGGCCACACTTCAGACCTGGGGGAGACAGGAGTGGGAACTCGGATCCTGACTTTTTTCATAAGCTCCTCATGTGACTCTGATGTACATTGAAGTGAGGACCCCTGTCCTGGTGTGTCCAGGGATACTGGTCCAAGGCTTCCTCCCTGGAGTTTTGCCCTGCAAACTGTGCCCTCTGTTCCCACTCCCTGCCCCTTCACCTGAGCACCTGAAGAAACTTAAGTAGTGAAGTATTCTGTTTTATGTCACAGCTTCTTCTTAGTTTCTTTTCACCATCAGTCCCGGGGGATTCTCAGGAACATTCTCCCGATATCCTGAAGCTGTTGGCACCTCACCCTAGATTAAAGGAATTCGTAGAGTCAATGGCTACTGAAGGCGCCAGCCATAATCTACCCAAGTTGTCACAGGTAAAACTCAACTTGCCCAGCTCGCTCGTGATGCTTCATTTGACTGTTTTGTGGGCAAACATGGGGAGTGAGACCTACCTCTCCTACTCTGGTTCCTGAGAAAGAAGAAATGGAGTCATTAGTGGCTGTGTTCTTTACTAAAAAGTTTACTTATTAAAGATATAGCTGTGAATTTCAGGCATGGTCCCAAAATTCGTTTACTTATCACATTAATTTTTTAGTTCTTGGTCAGATCCAGCCAAGAGAGATTTGATGCAACCACAAAGGGATTGGTCCACTTGCCCTGGAGCCATAAAATTGGGGTGGGCATATTGGCTTTAGCTTTGGGGCAGAGTCTGGGAAGAGGGCTTGACTGCCCCTCCTTTCATGCTTTTTCTTTGTTCAAGCTACTGACCTTTGAGCACCAGCTAAGATCCTTGTGCAAGGACAACTCCATTTGATTCCCAGATGGAGGTAATTTCATATTCCTGCACTATATCTTACAATATAAGTAGAATTCCAATACATATTTGTAGCAGAGAAGATGAAAGAGATTTAGGAAGACTGTTGAGGTGAAGTTCTTGGGAGGAAAACAGGTATTTGTGCCTTTCTTTGAAAGTAAGGAACAGAACACAGAGAGATGGGCTCCAGGCACTTTTCTAGAAGAGGACAAGTGGATGGTCCTGGAGCTCAGACATCCAGATTCAAAGGCAGAGTTTAGTACTGAATACTTGGGCACCTTTTTGGAAGCAGTTTCCCCTCCATTTGTGCCCAATATTCTTGACCTATATGTAGGCCCTGGTCACCCATGTTTTCTCACTTTCCATGCCTACACTGGAGAAAGAATAAAGTGCAGGCATGCCTGACTTAAAAAAAACAGCACTTGGTGTGTCTCCTGAAATCAGAGAGCCCCCAGTGTTCATTATTACATGACTGGGAATGCTACTTGCAGCTCAATCTGAAATGAAAAACAGCACCCCTAGCTTTCCAACTTGAGCCGAGGAACAGGGATTGGATTTCTACCCAGACTTTGCTTTGCAAGGCAGTATACTCCTATGTGGGCAGTGCCTTGAGCTCATGGAAATTCAAGGTTGTAGTATTACTACTGTAATGCTGGGGAAAAAACTGATCTCTCCAGGTTAGAGACTAAGGAAGCTCACATCCTTTTCTTCTTGTTTTATTTTTCCCTCAACTGTGTGCTCCCCGTTTCATGAGTCTACCAATTTTTTGGTAGGAGTTGGAGGGGAACAAGAAGGTGGGCATTTTAACCTGTGGACTATGGATTTAGATCATAGAGAGGTTCTACAGGTAAATCTGCATTAAACATGTTGTCATATAATTTAATTCTAGATCCATTCCCAGATATACCTGTTCTAGACAAAAAAGTTTTTTGAAAGATTAGAGATAGTACTGTTTTGCTAAATGATTTAAAATTTTTGGACTTTTCACCCAAAACCTAATAAAAGGAATAGGGTGTTCATTTGATCAGTATAACAGAGCTCTGGAGCATTGAACATGGCATGAACAGACCTTGGCCAAAGCCTTTCCAAAAGTCATTTGGAACTGGGTTTGGGGGTTGCAGATGAATGTGAATGGCAGTGAGGGAAAGAGAAGTATTGAGTGACAGGATATACTCTTACTGAATGCCTTGGTTTCCCTAAAGTGGTTTCTTTGGAATGATTTGGATAGGAGAGAGGGGTGGGGCTTCCCTTGAATTTTCCCACTTTGCTACAGCCCAGGGAACCACTTCTCCTACACTAAGGAAGTTACCTATTCCACCCTAGCGAGGCATGCCTTTGTTGTAGATGCTGTGTGGACAGGAAATGGGAATAGCCTTATAATTGTTCCTCAGTTGAGCTATGTGTTCATTAAGTAATCAGGTGTGAGGATCAGGGTTATTTAGTTTTCTCTTTGCCCCTTTTATTTGTGAGAATATCAGAGGACAACATTGATCCTAAGTAGATTCTATTATTTGGCTCTTTCTTCATCTAGGAAAATCCAGAGCTCCCACATTGTTCTAGTCAAGAGGAAGCAGTACCCAGGGGAGATGGAGGCAATTTGATGAATGCAGCTAAAGTGAACGTGGATGGTCAACAAGACAACATGAAAGACAAGGAAGATGAGGAGAAGTGGGATTCTGCCTCTGTCAAGACTGGCAAATGCCAGGAAAAGAAAAGGAAACACTGCCAAATTGAATCCCAAGAAAACACAGAGGTGCCTAATAAAGTCTCCAAGCAAGGTAAAGACTCTACTCAGGGAGAAAGTAGCTTGAAGGAGATGCTTGGAATCACTGATACATGCAGGTTAATGTCCTTCTTGGGGGTCACTGGGTCTCTGGGTAAGTGGCCCAATTCTACATTTAGCTGGGCAAACTCAGGGTTTGTTGTGAGGTTTCTGTGAGATCACACATGGGGCCTAGAACACTAAGTGCTCAGTGATAATTATCATGGAAAGGAAAGGCATAAGGTCAAGTACAGTATCAAGCAGTGACATCCCAGGCCCTTGACCATGTCAGTTCCTTCCAGGCCAACCTCTTTCGACCCCCGTCCATCTTCCAGGAATGTAGAATGGGAGAACTTTGAGCAGGCCTTACCCAGTTGTGTACCCCCTGATAACATTTGAAAAGTAGCAGCTGCAACTTGATATCTTTTCAAAAGAAGATAGAATGGAGTTGTTGCTGCTGCTGCAGTTGAATTAGATGCTCCTTGCATTTGAATGAAGTCTCCAGGGCTCTAAGACAGCCCCTAATTTGCATTTCTCTTTTAATGGGGGCTTCTGTCAACTTTGAGCACCTAATTCAGGGTATCCCATTTGCAGTGGCTCAGAAAGCCACTGAATAAACTCTCAGGGAGGTGGCAAGAATGGCAAAATAAAAATGATTTTTTTTTGGTCTCAAAAATACTGTTCATCAAAGCAAGGTTGATCCAATTCTGACTCACCTGCTTTCTACATCATAGATCCTCCCACTGATCAGGGGGCCAAACCTGCTCTCAGTAATCCACTTGCATCTTTTGACGCATCTGACCTTGAATGCGCCCTGTGTATGAGGTAGGTGATATGTGCTATCACTTACTGCCTAATGTTTCTCCTCTCTGATGCCTGGACCTTTCTGCTAGTGACCTACTGCTTGGTTGGTTAGCACATAAAAGCATGGTTATAATGAAATGGAAAATACAGCAATGTCACATGGGCCAGCTTCTGTCCCCTATTTATAGACTGCTTTCCCTTTACCCTTGACTTCTGATTTGGAAATACGTGGAGAGTGGAAAGGGAATGGCCTACTCAAAGTCACAAACTGATAGTGCACAGGTTGAATTATGTCTTTCGTTTGTCCCTTCTGGGGTTTGTTTTTGTTGAATGTGTTTTGAGACAGGACATACTCTTTTCCAGTTGTTTCATGGTCCTTACTACCCACCCTGTGCTTTATTTGCACTATTTTCCTGGTCCCTGTGGTATTTAAGTTTGTGATCCAGGAACTAATATTGACTACTGGATCAAGAACTCAAAACTCAATGGTTAACGTCAGTGCCACAGGCCTATTCTTTGGAAGCCAGGTAGAAGGCCTAACTAGCTTGTGTTTTATGTTGTCCCTTGAACAAGAGATGGTACTAAATGTGAGATACTTGGCCAAGCATTTCCCTTCCAGTTAGTGCCATATCACCTTTACTTTCTTAGAACCCTGGAGAGGCAATTATCCACATGTTCCCCTTCCCCACTACAAAAAAATAGATGCTGTGACCCCAGTCTATGTAATCACATTTGTTTCATTTCACAGTTGTGGCTTAGTGGCTAAGAAAATGGGCTCCAAAGTCAGGGTTCGAATCTTGGTTCTGTCCACTTACAGACGTTTCCCTGGAGCAAATGACATTCTGTATCACTGTTTGTCATCACTAAAATAGAGAACAGTATTACCAATCCCATAGAGTTGTCATGATTAATTGAGAAAACCTATTTAACTCTTAGAATAGTGCCTGACATATAGTGAGTACTTATTAAGTGTTGGCTATTTTTTCCTCCTAGACTTTAAGTTCTCAGTTTTAGGTCCATGGATCCTTGATGAGGTTTTGTTTATGGATTCCAACAGATCTATGAATTCATTGAAGTTGTGTGTAAGAGTAAGGTGTTTGTGCGTGTGTGTGTGTGTGTGTGTGCTTCCAGGACAAAGGTCCACCATTTTCATTAGAGTCTCAAACATGTCTATTTTTCAAAAAAAATATGGAAGATTATTTACACAATACCTTTTTAAAGATGACTGACATGAGAACAGGTGTCGAGAAGAGCCCCCACTGACAGAGACTCCTAATGTGTTTTCTTGCCCTTGCCTATGGCACATATGCCTCTCCTGTAAATCACATGCATTTGTATTCTGAATAACTTTTCCTGTTGTATGAATAAGGCAGGCGTTACCTGAAATGTGAACTTTTTCTTAAATTTTTTTTTCATTGGGGCTGAGGTGTAGCTCAGTGGTAGAGTGCTTGCCTACCATGCATGAGGCCCTGGGTTTAACCCTCAGCGATGGAAAAAAAAGAAAGAATGAATGAATAAATAAACAAATACATAAAAACCGTAGTGATGAGATTTGCCCCTAAGCTTGGGCAGACCCTAGAATGAACAGTTCAGTAAAAGGGAATGTAGAAGCAATCATATCAAGCTTTGTGTATATTGCCAGGAATTTGTTTAGATGGAATGGACTAGAATGGGATGGGATATATAAGATATAAGGTACAGAAGTGCTGCTTTCAAAACAGAGAAATGACCCCTGTGGCTACCACTATGGCTGTAAGCCCATGATGTGAGCTGTGGAGTAGACTTGTTTTAGCTCACTCAGAGAGAGCAGGTCTTTGTTGTACTTACCCTCCTATCATTCCCTCCAACATCCAGGCGACATGAAGTCAAATATACAGACTCATCCTGTTTGTTTTCTCTGTGGGCTAAGAAACCTGAGGTTGAAGTTCTTTTGTTCCTCTTCCTCTGCTTTCTCTCTTTCATCTTGTTTGCCCCTGATCTCAACAGGGTGCTTTGGAGGAGGGTTAAAAATTTGGTCCAAGAAATAAACACCAAAAGGATAAGAAGCACTTCCAGATTTTACACTTTGAGTTTAAAAGCCATTATTTCCCTTACCTTGCTCTCTTGTTCTAAGTAGAAACTTGAATCCCAAAGCCCATTTTTGCCCGATGTAGCTATTGTGTTGACTGCTAATCTATAGGCAGAGTCTCATTGCTTTATGGTGGCTAAATCAAGGTCATTTTCCATTGTGAGGTTCTTAAAACTGCAGTCCTCCATAGGAAGCATGTTGTTCTTCTTCCAAGGGTTGTCTCCAAGTTAGACCACAAATTTCGACAGGGGCTATTTCATGTGCATACTTTAGCTCAGATTCTTTCAATCTTGAAAAAGTTCCTGTTTCCATCTGTTTTCCTGTTTTTCATTTGTTTATTGTTGTTTCAATTACTATTAGTTTCTTTTCTGTCTTCATTTTTTTTGGTACTGTGAATTGAATCCAGGGGTACTAAACCACTGAGTCACATGCCCAGCCCTTTATATATTTCTTATTTTATTTTTTAAAGAGGAACAGTGAGAGAGAGAAAGGGAGAATCAATTTTATTTAGTTTTTCATGTGGCTTTCGTTGCTCTGACACTTCATTGTGTACATGGTGCTGGGGTTTGAACTCGTGTTCTTGCACGTGCCAGGCAAGTGCCTTAACCACTGAGCCACCACTCCGGCCCCGCCCTTTTTATTTTTTATTTTGAGACAGGGTCTTTCGAAGTTGCTGAGGCTAGCTTTGAACTTGTAATCCCTTGTGATCCGCCTGCCTCAATTACAGGCGTGTGCCACCACACCCAGTTACTACCTTCATGTGTTTTTGCAGCAGTTGGTAGGAAACGAGAAATGGTCTCAATCTTTTGGGTCATGAAACATTTATGCCACTTGTGTAACTTTCTAGAATTACATCCAGTCCCATGATGGTTGTATTGCTAGAAAGACAAGTTAGACCATACGTTTTATATTTTGATTCTACAGAGAAAATCAGGAGGAGGTTAAGCTTCATAGGAAATGGTGGAAAGAATGAGTAGAACAGTAACTGGAGGGTACAATAATGAGACCTTTCTAATATCCAAGCCTTCCCTTAATGAATTGGTAGAGTTCTGCTGAACTCAGTTGCCCCCAAACTCCAATACCTCAAACTCTGCCCGACAATCATTAGTGTCTGAAAACCCTCCTTTGAGATTACCTGGAGTGGATACCTTAGCCATTGGAAGCCAATTCTGGGGCTGCTGTGAAGCAACACCTTTGGGGCGTTAAGGATATTTTGAGATATAAAGCAAGAATATTTGATATTTGAACCAGTTAACTAATGGCCCATTGACCTCTTTGTCAATTGAAAGAAGAAGCTTTATATTTAACCTAGTTTTAGCTATTCAAGTCACTGGGTGTCAAGGAGTCAGTTCATTCTCCTTTCCCTCTGTCCCTCTGCCTCCCTCCCCCTCCTCTCTTTCCCTCTTTGCTTTCATTTGATAGCAAAAGAACACAATACAAGGATGTAACTGGTGGGGAAAGATAGCTATTTTCAGACAAGCCAAACATTTTATCTGGGCTGACATCTAACCGAAAGTATTTATTATTACTATTGTTTACTCCATCACTCCGACAATGTAAAAGGCTGTCTTGTGAAAAAATCTGACCCTTTTCTGATTTACAAATGCCAAATCGAGATCTTTTTCCATCTTGAGCTTCTTAAAACTGCAGCCCTCAGGGGGAAGCATGTAGGGAGACATTTGTGAATTAGTGGTAAATAAAAGGGAGAGCAATTCTAGTATATATGTCTATCTGTATAGACAAGGATCTTTGTTTCTCTCTCTATTTCTTTCTAGAGACTGGGGACAGGAAGGAGGGAGTCAGAGGGAAGGAGAACAGTGAGTGAATGTGTGCATCTATATGCAGGTGGATGATGTCCATTTGAGACACAGAAATACATGTGGTCCTCACTGTGTTATAGAGTGGAAAATGAAAATTAGCTGGGGCATCAGGTCTGAGTTCACATTTCAAGCTTTCTGCTGACCGGATAGCTGTGTGACATTGGGCAAGTTATTTAACCTGAGTTTTAACTCCCTCAGCAGTAAAATGTCATAATTATCACCTATTAATAAGTGATTTTGTGTGGAAAAACAGTATTTCACAAACCCATAAATATGGCAGAGAAATGCATTTCATCTGTCCCCAGTCATTTAGCCTGTGGAGAGTAGCAGAATAACTCTGAATATAGAAATGAATTGAGCATTGAAAAGTTACATTTAAATCTTTTTTTCCCCACATTTATTAGAAGTATATTGCGATACAGGATACAGATGAGGGGGAAACATTGTCAAAACTGTAGCAATCAATGTGTATAAACTTTGATAACCAGGGGTAATGCTAACACATAGATAAGCTACTATGGGTTTCATCTAATGCAGTTTCCCCCAGAAGAACTCATGTGTTAAATGGGTATCTAGTGTAGGAATAAC
>PVKS010038586.1:0-17830 GCA_004027875.1 Aplodontia rufa
TGGAAACATCAAAGATCCCAAAGAGCTAAAGTAATCCTAAGCTAAAAGAGCAAAGCTATAGGAGTAACAATATCTGATTTCAAGACATCCTACCGAACCATAGGACCCAAAATGACATGGTAAAGTCATAAAAACAAAGACTAATGGAAGAGAATAGAGGTCCCCCAAATAATCCCACACATTTACAGTCAATTGATTGTAGCTGACTGACAAAGATGTCAAAAACATACACTGGAGAAAGGTCAAATTCAACAGCAAATTCTGCTGGGAGAACTGGATACCCATAGGCAGAAGACTAGAACTTGACCTCCGCCCTTCATCTACCAACTATTCATCTGCCAGAGGTTAAATATTTAGAATAAATAAATTCAAAAAAATTAATAAAAAGCAGCCCAATTAAAAAAATGGGCAAATGATCTGAATAGATACTTGTCAAAAGAAATATACAAATGAAAAGAATATGAAAAAGTTTTCATGTTAATCACTTGCAACAAGGAAATGCAACACTACAGTGAGATAATGTTCTATCTCAGTAAAAAAAGCTATTATCAAAAAACACAAACAAATGCTGGTGAGGATGTGCAGAACTCAAACACTGTGAGGATGAGAATTAGTATAGCTACTATCTAAAACAAAATGATTACCTCAAAAACTAAAAACAGGGGACTGGAGCAGTTCACGGTGCTTGCCTGGCATGTGTGAGGATGCAGGTTTGAACCCTAGCATCACATACACAACAAAGTGTTAGAGCAACAAAAGCCACATGAAAAACTAAATAAAATTGATTCTCCCTTTCTCTCTCTCTCACTCACTTTCTCTTTAATAATAAAAAAAACCCGATAAAAATAGAACTACCACATGACTTACCTATTCCACCCAAGGGTATATATATTCAGAGGAAATTAAATCAGGATACAAGAGATACCTGCATGCCCATGTTTATTGTGGCACCATTCACAAAAGCTAAGATATGGAATCAGCCCAGGTGCCAGTCAATAGATGAATGGATAAAATCTGATACATGCATAGATGGGGTATTAGTCAACTACAAAGAATGAATGAAATTCTGTCATTTGCAGCAAAATGGAATAAAATACAGAAAATCACTTTCAACAAAATAAGTCAGACACAGACAAACACCATATGCTCTCTTTCATATGTGGAAACCAAAGAAGTTGACCTAAAGGTAGAAGGGTGAATTACCAGGGACTTGGAAGAGGGTTGGGGAGGGGAAGGGATGAGGGCAGAGGAAGACTGGTTAGGTATGATTGATGCATGTTATACCCATGTATGGAAGCATCATACTGAATAACATTAATATATACAATTCATATTTGCTAATAAAAATATCCAAAGAAATTTCCAAGTCAAAATTTCTGGTTTTAAATTTTCCCAAGAAAATTTTGTTCAAGCAACACTTTTTTTTTTTGCTCACCTCTAAAATATCTAATTTTCCCCTAGTTTCTAGAGAAAATTTCCCTAGCATCTACCTCTATCTCTACAATAAAAGCAGGTTATAAATACCACATCACATTACTTCTATACGCCCTTCACTCTTCTGCGTATATTTGTATACATTTAGGAGGGGGGTGGTCTGTGATAAAGCAATCACATAAAATTTACCATTTTGATTTTTAATTGCACAACAGAGTAGTATTATTTATATGCACACTGTTGTATGATATATCTCTAAAAATTTCTTATAAAACTAAAACTTCCTACCTATTTGACAATTCCACTGGTAACCATGTTTCTATTTCTGTTGGCTATTCTACATATCTAAGTGGAATCATGTAGTATTTGTCTTCTTATGACTGGCTCATTTCACTTAGAATTATGTCCTCGGGGTTCATTCATGTGAGAAAGACCACCTTTCCAAGTCTGAATAATATTCCATCATACATAATGCCACACTTTCTTTACCTATTCATCCACTGATGGACACTTAGAGTACCTCTACCTCCTGCCCACCGTGAATCAAGCTGCAATTAATATGGTGTTCAAATATCTCTCTGAAGTTTTCGATTATTTTACATATGTAATAAATTCTGAGTGTATAAATGGCAATTTAGTAATGTATGACCAGAGACAGTTCACTATTCATGTTTGAACCTGAAATTATCACTCAAATTCGCTTCATATACATGTACTAAGATGTGGCACTATACAATTTTCTTTGTATAATGCAGTGAAATATGTCACATTCTGCCTTCCTTCCTTTTCCTATCAGAAATAAATATTCCTATTTTTTGATAAATATATCCTTTTAAAATTACTATCATTGAATATAAGTGTTGTTGAACATAGCTGGTATGGACTAAATGAGGAGGGCATATTAAATGTTATATCAAAAATAATTTTTTCAAAATATATTAAACTTGAAAGCTTTACATTGAATTAATGTGCTTTAAATTCTAACAGGCAATGCAATCCCTCTGCTTCTCTTTTCCTCTTCTTTTCTCTCACCCAGTCTCTGTCTCTCCTTCCCTCTCACACATATGTACTTTTAAGAAAAGCATTACATATGTATTTTTAGCCCAACTATTCACTGTAATACATGTTGTGATACTTCACTAGTATGATCAAAATCCAAAAATCTACATAATGTCAATTAAAAATATTTGGAATGGAATTTGCATACCTTCAGGTTTATCTGCCTTTAACCCTCCTTCAACAGAATGCCAAACATGTGGCTTATTATTGCTTAAACTCACCTTTCATATAATACCATTAAGAAGAGTACTAAATGGTGGCTCAGTGGTTACGGCACTTGCCCACCATGCACAAGAACATAGGTTCAAACCCCAGCACCCATGCACACAACTAAGTGTCAGAGCAACAAAAACCATGTGAAGAAAAACTCAATAAAAATTGATTCTCTCTGTTTTTCTCTCTCTCACTGTCCTTCTGTCTTAAAAAGGAAGAAGAAGAAGAAGTGTACCAAAGAAATGGCACAGATGACAAAATAATTTCTTCTATCATTCTTGCCATAGAAACTTTAAGGCATATTTTACCTTATTTTAAAGAAGAAATGCAATAGTTTTCTTATATCAGTATAAGCTAGATTATTAGGAAGGCTGCAGAAATAAAGTAGATTTTACATCTTTGAATGTATTTTTATTTTTAGTCAATCAAGTTATTCAAATTGTCCTGTCACCTTGAAGAATAGTTCATCTACAAAAAGTGATCTTTTTTTTTTTACCAACAGAATCAGCTATCCATATTGTATAACGGAATCATTCTGCATTTTTAGTAAATTTTCAAGTGAAATTGCGTACCTATAACATAGGCTATTATATGTAGTAACTATATTAATGCAATGCATAATATGGTGGCTTCCATGAGTATTCACTAGAGAAATAATATATTAATTTTTAAAAATTACCAAAAAGTTATTAAATAGCACGGACCCATAAAATGGAAAGTTACAAAATTCCATTAGGAGAAATGATAATCTGAAGCTGCTGAGGACATGAAAACATATTAAAGTGCCCCCAAAACCTGTTATTGTACATCTATCCTAACTCATTCTTCCTACTTTGTCACAGAACTCATTTCCACTGTTTGCTTTAAGTCACTTCCTACACAATTGTAATTTATGTACTAAACACATGTGTAAAAATAATCTACTCATGTTTCATTCTTTTTATAGTGTACAATGAAAATAGTACATGCATTTTTCCAAAAGAGGAAAATATAAGAATAGGAAGAACCTTCTACATGAAGAAAATAGATTTCTGTTTTTAGCTCTATTAAATGACAATACATAACAATGTTAATTATTCCTGACAAAATCCAACAAAATGTTAAAATTCTATTCCAAACACAGAGTTACCTTTGAGGTATTTTAAACATAACAGACTAAAAACAGACCATAGTTTTTAATACTGTTTTTAATATTTTGTAATAGGTTATTTTAATTATAAGCTAAATGTACAAAACACAGTAAGCCAAAAAATGTTCATTTACTCCTGTTGCATTACTTTAAATAGCAAATAAGCTATTAGCTATCAGAGCTTTAAGAATTACAGCACTATGTTGTCAAATTAAGTGAATAAAGTTATCTTAATGTGGAATGACTGATTTTCCATTCATTCCTGAGTTTTTCAATCCCTTTAGCACCTTTGTTGACATTCTGTAGAATTTTTTTTTGAGAGGGGCAGAGAAAGATAAAGAGAGAACCAATTTATTTTTTTCATTTGTTTTTTGTTTCTCTGACAGTTGTGTATGTGGTGCTCGGGTTTGAACCTGGGTCCTTGTAAATGCCAGGCAAGCACTGTAACCACTGAGCCACCACTCCAGGCCTGACATTCTGTAGAATTTAAATAAAAAATTGAGAAGCTTCCTGCTTGTCTCTGTCTCTAGCAATTTCTTCAGCAGATATAAGAACTGAGGCTCTAAGCAAAAGAGCTTTGTGAATAATAAAAATGCATCTTAACTATCTTCAAGTCTTTTGTCTAGCACACAAACTGTTAACACAGTAGGTGTTCAATAAATGCTTTCAAGCCATGGAAGATAGTTGTAAAATAATATCTTTTATTTGCTTCTTTGGGTCATGATTCTAGAACAAGGAGGAATGCCTAGATCTTCCATGCATTTTGACCACCACTATCTCAAAGCCCAAAACACTCAATTACCATAAAACCATATTTACTCTTAAAACCAAGGCTAAGGGTGTCCTCCTCCCATAATGAAGTAGCTACAGGAGCCCCGGTCCTGATTTCACTCTGTAGCTTGTAATTGTTTTAAATAACAACTTCTTTGATCTATAATTCACATATTATAACATTCACTCCTTTATAAGTGGTTTTGAAAATATTCAGAGAACTGTACAATCCATCAGTACTATCTAGTTTCAGAACATTTTTGTCACTGTATAAAGAAACCTTATACTCTTAACAGTTATTCCCCATTCCCTCATCCCTCAAGCGTCTGGCAACTACTAATCTACTTCATTTTTATAGATCTGACTATTCTGAACTTTTAATATAAGTAATCATATGATAAGTGGCTTTGTGACTGCTTTCTTTCACTTATTTTTCAAATCTGTATTGTATCATGTGTCAGGATTTCATTATTTATTGTCAAATAACCTTCCATATTATAGATATATCACATTTATTTACTCATTTATAAATTGATGCAGAATAAGGTTGAGTCTACTCTTTGGAGACTTTAAATAATACTATTATGAACATTCACACACAGTTTTTCGTAAAGCATAAGTTTTTCATTTTTCTTGGGCACATACCTGGGAGTGAAGTTGCTGATTCACATACTAACACTGTGGTTAATGCTTTAAGAAACTACCAATCTATTCTCCAGAATAGAACAACTGCATCATTTTATAATCCCACTATTGACATACAAAGGTTCTAGTATTTTCACTTAAAAACGTGTTATTGTCTTTTTTTTTTTATTTTAGTCAGCCTACTGGATGTACAGAGTTATCTCATTGTGATCTGCATTTCCCTAATGATTAATAATGTTTTCAATGCTTAGTGGATATTCATGTATTTTTACAGAAATATCAATTCAACTATTTTGCTCATTTGTTGAGTTTTTTGAGAAATTTATTTGTTGAATAATCATATAAGTTTTTAACGAAATAATGTCATATGAATACAGATTCTGAAGATTGGATTTACCCCTAAGAGTGCCCCCCCAATTACTCACCCTTATCCCTCCCCTCCCTTTCCCAAAACATTTTTTTTATATTTTTTTTAAGAGAGAGGGACAGTGAGAGAGACAGAGAAAGAGAGAAACAACTTTATTTAGTTTTTCACATGGCCTTAGTTGCTCCAACACTCAGTTGTGTACGTGGTGCTGGGGTTTGAACCCGGGTCCTTGTGCTTGCCAGGCAAGCACCGAAACCGCTGAGCCACTGCTCCAGCCCCTCCCAAAACATTTTAAAAAATGTATTAGGTTGTATAACATTACAACATACCCAGATTTAACATGTGATA
Source organism: Aplodontia rufa (assembly GCA_004027875.1). NCBI lineage: Eukaryota > Metazoa > Chordata > Mammalia > Rodentia > Aplodontiidae > Aplodontia > Aplodontia rufa. Next base: position 5,967 of record PVKS010038586.1, read on the forward strand.
ATAGACCTCCTTTCTCAATGGCCAGGGTCTAGCTCCAGCCTCCACAGATTAGTGAATACATTGGACCCTTGGTTCTCTGGGTTATGCTGATTTCACTCAGCATAATTGCATCCATAGCCATCCACTTACCTTTAAGGGCAGCAACATCATTATCAAGTTGCAAGAGTTCTTTATATAATGTGGACACAAGTCTCTTATCAGATATATAACTGTAAATATTTTCTCCCATTCTGCAGGTCATTGACTCACTGTCTTGGTCACATCCCTTGCAGCACAGTTTTTAATTGTGATCAAGTCTAAGTTATCATTCTTCCTTGTTTCTTGTGGTTGTAGTGTCAGATCCAAGAAACCATCACCTAGCCCAAGATTTTGAAAGTTTCCTCCTAAAATTTCTAATCACCATTTTATGGATTTTGCTATTACAGTTAGGTCTATGATTCATTCTGAGCTAATTTCTGTGTTTCATAAGTTCCCTATGAGGTGGGGTTCAACTTGATTCTCTTGAGTGTGGATACCCAGTTGTTCCAACACCATTTGTTGAAAAGACTGTTCTTTTGCCACTGAATTATCTCAGAACCCTTGTGGAACACTCAGTTTCTACTTAAAAATAAACACATATTTGCTGGATTTTCTATTTGTTTCCTTTTAGATTTCATCAAGATTATAGTTTAATTTTATAAGATTTGCTTGTGGTCTGAGCCCAAATTATGTTTAAAGTGGCAGCAATCTCCAAAAAATTTTCATTTAAAAGATAATGCTTTTTATGATATTGTCTAAGTTTACTGGGTATTGCATTAAGCAAATTAGGTTGACTTCACAATAATACCATGAAGAAAGTTCTAAAATATGGTGCTCATTTTGTTATAGCTCTACTTGTGTTTGTCTACACAATGAAAAAGGATCTATGATCAATAGTGACTAACTGTGCAAAGTTGGACTGCTCTTAAGTCCTTTGGTTTACAAAGATAAAACAACCAATATAATGGATATCTATTGAATTGGAGATGACAGACAGGCATTTACATTACTCACAGTGTGCATATCATTCTGGGAATGACTTTCCCTCTAATGTGACATCTTGGTTGAGCTGCACATTGAGATGCTCTCCTGTCCCACTATAGGTCCCCAGGGGTTCCAGAAGGTCCCATTGTGGGTTTTTCCTTGTGTCATCCAAATACACATAGGTGTGGGGGGGCAAACTTAAATTTTGCTTCTTAGAAATTCAAGCAGGTGATACATGGACAGAATAAGGTATTTGACTTCGTTCATCCCCATAAAGCTGCCAAGGAAAGACGAGTAAGATTTTCCTACTCCCAAGAGCAACAAGGCTATGACTGGTTCCTCTCAACTTGAAGCCTGGTTTGTACTACTCCTTTTAATCCTGGTAAGCAAAACACAGGCTTCAAATAAATCCATGTATATGCTTATGCTTAAGCTAACCATAGTAATTCACTGTTTGAAAAAAATAAATAAACCCCAAGTTATAAGGTCAATTTCAAAGATGTCATTAAAGATTCTGAGTCTGTTTTCTAGTAGTTTTTTAAAGAAAGAGTGAGAGAGAATTATTTTTATTTTTTCATGTGGTTTTTGTTTTTTCTCCACTTATATGTGTATGTGGTGCTGGGGATCAAACCCAGGTCTTTGCTCATGCCAAGCAAATGCTCTACTATGGAGCCACATCTCCAGCCCTGGTTTCTGGCATTTTGACGTGAATGAAAATTGAGATGCTTTTGTAAAACACTGTTTAATCACTGGGTCAGTAAAAATTATAAAATTATTTGATTTAAAAAGTTTCTCTTAGGGGCTGGAGCAGTTATAGCAATTGCCTGGCATGCGTGAGGATGTGAGTTTGAACCCCAGCATCATGTACACAAAAAAGTGTTGAACAATGAAAGCCACATGAAAAACTAATATTCTCTCCCTCTCTCTCTCTATCTCTCTCTCTCTCTCTCACTGTCCCTCTCTCCCAAAAAAAAAAAAAAAAGGTTTCTCTTAGCAGGTGGGTTCCAGCATCTTCACTATCATCATAGTATGATTCCTTGTTTGGAAACATCATCCCACTAACTCCTACAGAGCTCTGGATATGTACACATTCCTTAGATACTTTTGAATGAAGTTAGCCAAGCTTCTTTCCAACCACTATCCAAAAGAATATTAATTAGAAGATAGCAAAACCAGTAAAATAACTGCATTTTGACTTTCATTTTAAACAAAAGTAAACAATGAATTGCCATAATTTTTTTTCTTCACCGATAACGCTGGACAGAGGCTGAGTATGTATACGTGACCACATCACCTGCTGAGATGATGAGCTGCTGGACAATCAAGTCCTGGGACATTACCATGCAAACTTCAGTTCCCAGGACCACATTTCCCACCTGCCCAGAGAGTAGGCAACAAGCTCTCCCACACAGGAAGCTGTGTTGTATGGTCATCGCATAGGAAGTCCTGAAGGCTGATGCAAACCTTTGTAACGTTTAGCTCGAGCCACTCCCCTACTTCCCAAGCACACTGTGCTAGTCTTTCAGTGATGTTGCAACAAAATACCACTACCGGGTGCATCAAACAATAGCAGCTTATTTTCTCACAGCTCTGGAGTGTATGATCAGGGTGCCGTTGGGGTGGCTTATGATGACGCTTCTCTTCCTGGCTTGTAGAGGACACATTCTTACTGTGTCCTCACATCACCCTTCCTCTGTGTGCCCTTCGAGATCCATCTCCAATCTAGTATCTCCTTCTCTTATTGTAAGTACCTAGTCCTATAGGATCAAGGTCCTACCCTTATGAGCTCATTTAGCCTTAATTATCTCCCTAAATGCCCTATCTGCAAATACAGTCATCTGGAAGGTTGCAGCTTCAACACTTGAATCTAGGGGTGGGAACTCCATAACACAAGCTGTTCTTCAACTTTCCAAATTATCTGATGGTCACTTTGTTTCCTCTCCATCTTTTCCATAAACTTACATTTGTTATATTCATCAGTTATTTCCTCATTTACCATGTTCTCTTTAGATTTTATTAGCCCACAAATATTAACACACATAAATGAGCATACTGCCCTGGGTGTTCCCAATATTGACAATGACTACTTCACTGTCAATATCACTATTTCTCATTAGCAATCTCTGAGCACACCTGTTCAGGTAGAGTTAGCAACAAAATGCCCACACTTCTTTAGAAACACACACTTCATTTACCATATATTTAAAATTCTTATGTTTATTTCTGGTGTTCTTCCAAAGATTTAATATTACTCATTTCAATCACGATACGAGTATTCATTAAGTGCCCTAAATTCATTTAGAGCCTAGATGGGCCAAACAATAGGTCAAACATATATTGTAATATAAGCAATATATATATGGATTTGAAAATTTGATCCTCTATTCATTAGGAAGTAGAGTCTATGGCCCCTTGCCTTTTCCAGGAAGGGTGAAGATCCTGGCTTAGGTTTCTTTGGTCTCTGTGCGAGCAAAGAGTTTGTAACCATCCATGTGAGGGCTTTCAATCCTGCACCAAGAGTTACCCAGATCTGGGAGGGATTCACTACAATGGTTCTCCAAGATGTCCAAGTATGAATCTGTGGTTAAACTGTTACATGAAAGGTGGGTAGACGATCCTGGATTATCCTGGTAGGCCAACATTAGCACAAGGATCTCTTATGAAAAAGAGGAAGAGAAGAGCCAGACAGAGGTTTAAAGATGCTATATTGTGGGATAAGAAAATGGAAGAAGGAATGTAGGCAGCTTCTTAAAGTTGGGAAAGACATGGAAACAGATCCTTGCCCTCGAATATCTAAAAGTAACACAGCCTTGGGGACATCTTGATATGAGTTTCATGAGACCCATTTGGACTCTGGCCTTCAGAAAACTATGACATAACAGATTTGTGTTGGTTTGAGCCACTGAGTTTATGGTAATTCATCACGTCAGCGTAGGAAAATGCTTTGACTAAGAGTGTTGTTTTAGTCAGCTTTTTCACTGCTGTGACTAAACAACCTGACAAGAACAATTTCAGCAGGAAAAGTTTATTTAGGGCTTACAGTTTCAGAGGTCTTAGTTCATAGAAGATCAGCTCCATTCCTTGGGGCTTGAGATGAGGCTAAACATCATGGCAGCAGCCACAGCTCCAGGGAGCAGGGAGCTCAAGGCATCACACTGGGAAGCACAGCAAAGAGAGAAACTCCACACCAGATACAGAACATATACTCCAAAGGCACGCCCCAGTGACCCACTCCTCCAGCCACACCCTACCAGCCTACAGTTGCCAGTCAACGCCTATCAGGGGATCAACTCATTGATTGGGTTAAGGCCTTTATAACCCAATCGTCTCACCTCAGCTTTTCCACATTGTCACACATAAGCTTTCGGGGGACACACATTCAAACCATAACAAGTGTGGTGAAAATGAGTCTATATGACTGGGTCACTACAGGACAAATAGTTCCCCCTTTCTTCTACCTTGCTCCTGCTTAGGCCATGTAAGAGGTCATATGAAGGCACCCTGGTTGACAACCCCAGGGTCTTCAGGTCATTCCAGCCTAGGCACCAGACATGCAAGTCAAGAAGCCTTCAGCTGATTCCATATCCTACCCTTTAAGTATCCCCCTGTCTTTTAATCTCTCTAGGCACTGCCTTAGACAGCATGGAACAGAGACATGCCATCCTTACACATAAAAAAAATTATGGTTGTTTGAGACCACTATTTTGAGATGGTTTTTCAAACAGTAACTAGAATAGACTTTGACTCTTGGAAGCAAGAGTACTAGCAAAACAAATGCAAGCTGTGTGGCAATGAATAACCAAAACAACACATATGATTTCATCCCTTTGGAATTTGTTTGGGGGTATAGATAAGTTACATAGGAAATAGCAATAAAGACTAAAAAGAGTCACAACATCAGTGAACTGCTGCACTGGGTATGTGCAGTACAAGCACCTTACCTTATCTGTGGTGGTCAGGTTTCTACTGCTTAGTGACATCTCCAGTAAGTACTACTGGAGGGCAGGGAGAAGGTGTTCTAAACCAAAGTGGGCCATGTGTGATGGTGGGGTGCAGCACACAGTCATGTAATATTTGAGAATGTAAATTAAGCCTCTGTATGCTTGGAGCTTAGCACGTGAGGGAAGAAGAATTTAGATCTTGAAACACTTTGGACAATATGCCAGGTGGTTTGTTTTTTATCCTATGGGGAAGACTAACATGTAAATCAGGAAAGTGGCATGATTATACTTTAAGTTTAGAAGCTTCACTTTGAATTAGGTAGAACAGGTTAGACAGTAGTAATGTAGAGAATGCAAAAATTATTTTCTATTATTTACAATGCTGGGTACAAAACTAGTGGGCTAAGTATGGTCTACACAGATGGAAAGGATAGAACAAATTCTATAATTAGTTAAATAGTAATCAAGAATGAAACCAGTGGAGATAAAGAAGAGGACTAGGAGGAGGGAAGGAGGTAGGCAAAGTGGAGGTACAGGGGAAATAAAATGACTATATTATGTTGCATTCATGTACAAATATGTACCAACAAATCTCATTATTATAAATGATTGTGATGCATTAATGTTTTTTAATGAAGCCAAATTTTCCTTTTTGGACAAGAAATTCAATAATGGTATATGACTTTGACAAAGGAAACCAAAAAGGAGAATAGCTGGTGGGAGAATAAATCATTATGAAATGTTTGGAACCTCTTTGATATAAAGTGAAAGAAGAGTTCATTAAAAACATGAGAAATTGGCAGATTTCTTGTATTTGAGAATATTTTGTAAGGAATGTTTTCAAAAATAGATGCTGAAAGAAAAAATTAATAAGAATCAAATGTGTTTGTACCTTAAAGATTAAAGCACTTAGGAAATTCACTCTGTGGGAACAGGATAAAGCCAAAAAACCAAATCAATAGTTGCTATTCCTAGCTTTAATATTCGATATATAAATATTCCCATAAGAAGGAAGAAATTATGCTTTGAAAGGCTGCCTGTTCAAAAGAAAAGATACTCAGAGTCAGATCTCCAGTTTTTCAGGAAAGGGGAAATCAATAAGAATCATCAGTCTTATGAGTTTGAAATTACTTAATAAGCCATCACATAGCCAGTCAGCCAAATTATCTCTCGTATTACAGAATAACACCCCTATACTAAGAGGCCAGATTAGCTATACTTAACTAAAAATAAACACTTCCGTCCTTACCACAATTTTCCTCTTAAGTGGGTAACATAACACAATACTCATTTTGATTGACAGAACATTTTCAGATCTAATTATAATTTCCTCCAGTTTCAGAACATGTTGTGTTTTCAATATAAATTCCAACACAATTGGATGATTCACACATCAATACGAATCTAGGGCAGTGGTAATATCAAATGCCTGTATTGCTGCACAGGCAAACAGTAAATTGGTGGGATCAGTTTGTTTATTTTGTTTACAAAATAATGTTAATAAGGCCAAGGTCAAGAGCTTAATCTCTTTTTAGGAAATTTACAATTGCTTTTGTTAAATTAGTCCCCATAACACAGGCCACTATGTTCAGGAACATAGTATAAATGTATCCTTGCATTAAGGCTGCATTGTAGGTCCAATGACACTTCCAGAGTCAAGAATTAATGTTTATGCCTGAATGACTTATCAGTGGCTACTTATCAGTAGCTTTCTTGTTGGCCCTTACAGTGTTCAATCAGCATCACAGAAAAAAAGGTGTTCTAACACATGGCATCTTTCATAGCCTTACTGTGGAAACATTTATCATCTGTTTCTTGCTCAACTTCATTATCTCCTAATTCAGTTGAGCTGTGATTCTACCATTAGTCTTTGCTTAGAGCCCCATCTTAACCCTTGTACCTGCCAATCAGGACAATTTCAGCAGCTGTACCACTCTGCTTCCTTTCTCAAGCAGGACACAAGACTTTCCTTCTAAAACCACATGAACTTCAGCCACCATGACTCTATATTCTATAAAATCCAGCCTGACACCTGGGCCACTCTATCCTAGCTCAAACCTTTGTCAAATTCCCCCTCAAGGTCCTCAAGAAAAGCCTAGCTAAGAGTGCTCTAAACTTCAAGGCTGCAGTGCCAATGGCCTATTTAATATTGCTACCTGAATGTCTTCCAGGCACCTTAAACTTGAAACTACATTCAGAACCTATTCTTCCTCTTCCCACACATCTGACATGTTTCCTCCTTCCTGTGGTTGCTTACACCGGAAACATGGGAGGCATCCTCCTGTCTTCTTCCCCTTAGTCACAATCAAGCCCTGTCAGGTCCACTTTATTTGCAAAGCAAATAGTGAAAGCATTCATAATTATTTTCCAGTACCTAACTTCTAAAATAACTGATACTTTTCATTTCCTCTATTTAAAAAAATTGACTCATGACCATGGCACACTGAATACTTAGATTTAATATGAAGTTAATTTCTAGTATGACCCTGAATTTTCACTGCCCCCACTCAAACAGCATTCTCGCCAGAAATCAGTTTTGTTTCTGCATTTGCTTATATCATGTTATATATATAACATATACATGTTAATGAATTATATAGTTCAATGAAATACTACATAATCTGGTAACATTTGAATTTTAACCAGTTTGATTCCATAAAAATTGCATAGAAATTTTAGAAAAACTCCAAGAAAAATTGCTAAATGAATTGTTGTTAAATCACATATGGGTAAAATTAAGGGACAAAGTGACAAAAAAAATAGTTTCCTGTTCTCATTCTCATCCATCTCATAGACACATTCACAAATGTCTTTAAATACTTGTTTCATTTTAGGGGAATCAAAACTGGAAATCATAGAAGATATGAGTATTATTCATATATTAAAAAATTCAGAATTCCAATTCACAGATCCATATTCAACAAATGGCCCCAATGCTGTATAAAATAGATATTATTTATATACTTTACATTGAAATAAAATATTGAAGATAAAGTACTATTTAGTATTTCTGCTCTTTAATCAACTTTTTAAACTATGTACTAATGCAAATTCCATTAATATACATAATAATATCTGACATACAGCATACTGATAGCAACTATCCTCCCACACACACACTTCTTTTGCATAAGATTGAACCGAATGGCACTCTATCTGAGCTATATCCCCAGTCCTTTTTATAATTTTTTGAGACAGGGTTTCACTAAGTTACCTGTGGCCTCACTAAATTGCTGAAGTTGGCCTCAAACTTGTGATCTTTCTGCCTCCCAAGTTGCTAAATTACACTGTGTGCCACCACGCCAGGCTCAACTACCCTATTTCTACAAATGATCAGCGTAAGGGCTTTGCCTGTATAATTTATCTCTGTCCACTTTTGTCATTGGCACCTTCACCAACCGTGCCATAATAATTCAATAGCCTTGTAGCCTTTCTCTGTATTTCTACCCTGACCCCTTCTCTAAATTCCATTAGTGAATGAAAAACAGAAAAAATATTTTAAAGTTTAACTGTACTTATGCCATTCCCCTACTTAACAACTAATGACTTTACACGTTAAAAAATATGCAAAATGCTTATAAAGGCCTCCAAAGTCCTTCATGATTCAAAACTCACATCTCCCTCCATCTTTTTCTCACAAAACTTTTTCTTGCTCAGTGCATTCCTTTTTCCTTGATTCTCTAGTTCCCACAAACTCTTTCCCAACTCTGCAAATGTCCCAGTGCTGCTTCTCTGTTAGGGATGTTCTTTACTGCAGCTTCTTTTCATTCTGCAGATCTTGACCCTGAACATCAATTATTCTCTGAATCCCAAGTCTAAATCACCTTCTCTTGTTAAAAACCACTCCTAATACCAATATTTTTTCATTCAACTTATCACAATTGATAAATACATATTTATTTGTGTGATTATGCTACTACTGTCTTTCCAAGTGGACAAGTCTATTTTGTTCACCTTCCTCGCACCTTTCACAGTGACTTTTGACCTAGTAGGTAAAGTCACAAATAACTACAGAATGAATTAACCTCTCAGTGTTTATATCTGCAGCAGATAATAGTCAGGGCCAAGGAGTTTTCAAATGGTCACCCAGCCCATAAAAATTCCACTCCCAAAGAGTTGACATTCATCTTCAATGATGTAGTAAAGCACCTCCTGGGATGGGGATGCCGCCATGACCTTTACTGTATTCTGTTCCTATTTCAATCACTGTTACATTTAAGATGCCTAATTTATGAATTCATAACTCTGTTCCCCCTTTTTAAGGATGTAGCAAACCTATTCAATAATATCTGTAAAATGTTAGCATTTCCATTCAACTTCTTCATTTAGGAGTATATTCAAAAGATTAAATGTACAGACTTTTTTTTTTTAAGAGAGAAACAACTTTATTTAATTTTTCACATGGCCTTAGTTGCTCCAACACTTAGTTGTGTATGTGGTGCTGGGGTTTGAACCTGGGTCCTCGTGCTTGCTAGGCAAGCACCGAAACCTCTGAGCCACCACTCCAGCCCCAATATACAGACCTTTTGACTAGATTTTGGAATAGTACAAGTCAAAAATAGCTCCTACAGCCACTATCCCATCTCAACACACGAATACCACTCTTACCCTATGAACAGCACTTGAGGGAAAAAAAATCAAGTCCTCACGTGAGCTTTACCCCAGCATTAATTCAGAAACCATTCTGGCAAGCACAGCTTGCAGTCCTAATCAGTAAATAAAGATTGGCTTTCTAGAAAGAGGCATACTGCCAGCAGTGAAGAATAACAGGAGACATGAGAGTTTTTTAAAAAGGCAGCTGCCTGGATCTATGTAGAATGTGGCCAAGTAGGGCTACATATTTTAATTTATCCCAAGGACAGTGGAATACATTATGATAAAAATTCCTGATGATGACCCTGTATATGAAGACAAGTTTATCATATCATTTTTACTATTCACTTCCTCAGACAAGGAGAGTAACACATTAGAGGGGAAAAATCTTCTTAAAAATGTCTACTTATCTAGAATATATAATTTCCATGTTGGGAAATCAAGGTGTCTTGGAGGTTTACATCACAGACCTTACTAAAATAAAATTTTAAAATGGACTCTATGAAGTTTAGAACATAAAACTTATTTTCCTATTTTCACCTAAATAATAGTACAAATATGAAAACATAAATTTCTATAGTGAAAGATTCATTATTTTACATCACTGATTTTGTATTTGTGAAGTACCCCTCTGTTGAGAGCCTGGCTGGATCAGTAAGAAACATAAGAAAACAGTACTGTATACAAGTTTCACAAGATTTCCTTAACAGTAAAAGCACTGTAATTTGACAACTCTCCAAATGGAAAATAGGTTGAAATTATGAAATCATATTTATATTATGAAATTATAAAATTTCAAAGTTTAAATCATATTGATACATATTCTATTCTCATGTACATTATCTCCTTCCTCATGAACTAGACTATATTCATTGAAATATGGTACAAGGAATGGATGAAGGAATATCAAAGCATAGTATTAAAATAAAAGCCTGAAGTAAATACAGTAAATAGAAACCTGCTTGATTAAGAATAAGACTAAGTCAAATCCCCTGATGAGTAGAGACCTAATTATCGATCAAATCTATACAGAATATCAAATTTCAAAGGTAGAAATTTTAATAGAAATTAAATTTACTAAGTTCTATATGTTGTTCTAAGTCAGCAGTTCATCGAAACTATGTCATTTAATCCTCAGAACAGGAATAGCTATCTCCATTTAAAAGTGCAAAAACCTAAGGCACAGAATGGTTTCTAAATTGCCTAAAATAATTCAGCTGGTAAATGGCAAAGGTAGGATGAAAATTTTGGAAACCCATCTTTAGAACATCCTTTTAACCACTACCAAAAAAATCATGAGTTCCTTAACAATGCCCATGTAAAACAAAGCTATTCCATTTTTATAAAGTTATTAAGCTGACTAGAAATAAAAGTTCTATAAAACAAAATTTTGGAAGTGTTTATTTTCTGAAAAGCTTTTTATGTGTGAAGACATAAAGAAAAGCAACAACGATTTAATTTAAAAAAATGAGATATATTTTATTATCTCCAAAAAGAACTTGTTTCAGCAATCTGAAAATATTTTACTGTTTTAAACAAGAGGTTGTAGGGAAAATAATAGTCACTTAAAACTGCCTTACATAGCTGCAGACAGTGGAGATAAACAGCATGCTACTGTGTAAATTAATAATATTACACAGTCACACCAATGTTTTGGAATCAGCATAGTGAAAAGCATTGTAGATGTAAATGATTATCAGTTGAATTGTATTTGTTCTCAAAATATCAAATATATTTATGTAAAAGAATTGTTGCTTTTAGCAGATGTATGTTGCCTAGCAACTAAAACACTATATTTCCGGCTAAACAACTATAGCTTTTGAAAAACCAGGTAGTAATACTAGATACACCATTTTAGCACTAGAATTCTCTTTGAATGAAAAATTTGTAAAACTCTCTGAAAGACAAAATCCTGCCTCTTGCTGAAAAGACAGCTCAGAAACACAGTGAGACTATTGTGGGGTTGTTTTGTTGTTGTTTGTGTGTGTGTGTGTGTGTGTGTGTGTGTGTGTGTGTGTGTTTTGGTCTCCTTTCCATATTCTATTCCATCTAAATATCTAACATCTTAATTAAGCAAATGTTCTCTGACTCAAATATGAATTCGTAAACTTTTAGATGGTTTCTGACCTTTTATCTTGTTCCTACTTTCTGGCCAATTTCCTCAACAATTTCTACAGGAAAAAAAGAAAGAGGAAACAATATTTTGAAGTTATCTAGGTATGAACACACTATTCTCTGCCTGAAAATGCCTTTCCTCTGGTCTTTGCCCAAGTTCATTTTTTAATCTCACCTGCTGTATTATGAACCTCCCTCTGATTTTAACACCTT
>PVKS010038587.1:0-17886 GCA_004027875.1 Aplodontia rufa
ACTGTCCTCAGTGGAAGGGGCAAGGCAGCTCTCCAGGCCTTCCTTAAGAAGGGCACCAATCCCATGAAGAGGGCTCTACCCTCAATGGTCCCATCACCTACCAAAGTCCCCCTCCTAATACATCATCTTTGGGGTGGGGGCAGCATAGCAACCTATGAATTTTGGAGGCATAAACATTCAGATCATAGCAATATCCTTTCACTTTCTTTTATTTACAAATTCTGCTAATACAATCTGGTATTTCAAACTCATGTTAGTAATGTCAATTGTATTTCTATTTTTTTAATAATCAAGAATGAGTTTTTAAATTTTGTATATACACAAAAATATACACACATACACATACACACAATGAATGGAGTTCTACTCTACTATTAGAGAGAACAATATCATTGCAATTGCCACTAAATGGATGGAAATGGAAAAAATCATGCTGAGTGAAATATACTAGAAACAGTGACTTAAGGGCCAAATGTTTTCTCTCATATGTGGAAGCTAGAGTAAAACCTAAGCTATGTTGAGAGCTAGTTATATTTAATTAATAAACCCACCAAAGGTGAAATTTCACATAAGCTGGGGGAACCATAGCTATGAAGGTTGGGGAGGGAAGAAAGGTGGTGGGAAAAGGGGGGCTATCAAAATGACTTAGTACACTAGACTCCTGTAAGAAGCCAAATTAGACTCAGGCAGGCAGAGAAACTAGGAAATTTCAATGATTAATGTACATGTATATGTTCATTTCTATCTATAGCATGGGGGTATTATAGAGGAGATATGAGATAGGGGAATGGGTGAACCAGGGAAGATCCTGGACTAGGATCCGGCTAAACTTACTTTGTCAATACCCATGTATGCAAGAATAAGTAACAACGATCCCTCCCAATATGTAAGACTATGTAGAACAAATTAAAAAAAATAAATAAATAATGAGTTTGGGACAATTGCTATTGCTTTTATAATCAGATCCTTAAACTCTTAGATTTGCATTTAACTATTTTCAGTATATTTATATATAAGTAGTAAATAGCTAATGTATAAAAAGTATATATATGCATGTTTTAAATGTGCATGCTCAAAAATATTTTTAACAATAATGCTATGAAATTTTAAAAACAATAGCGATGTCAACTTTCATCAAGCTGTAAATGATGGCGTTCAGGAACAGGGATACCCTGGCAAAATGTGTGTTCAGAAACCACAGCCAGCAGCTCAGTGGAGCACAGCTGCCTGGGGAGGAAGGACCAGCGGCTGCAGGGTCCTCTGAGGCTGGCTCAGGAGGAAGGCGTGGAGTCCTGTGGTTCCATGAGGAGCACCTGGCTTCCAGCTGGCCACCTCTGCTGGGGCATGCAAAGGGTTACAGAGACAGCCATTCAAAACAAAAGTGAGTAGCTAGAAGGGGTGCTTGGAACCTTCCGAAGCCTGCTCCTCCCAGGAGCTCCACAGCTCAGGTGCATCTTCTACTTTGCAGGGAACGCTATGGAGGTCACCCTCCCATCAAAGCTTTAATGCATTCATTCCTTCTGGGAGCTCACTATATGGATAAATGTAAGTTTGAACAAAGCTTCAGGCACAAAAATGTTAATAAAATACTATGCATTTACTGTAATGGAAGGCTCACTAGCCTGCCAGTGGGACTACCCCTCTCAAGAAGGTGGTCAGCATTAGAAGTTCCCTTCAGAGGTGGAAGATGAGGAGACAAGAAGGACAAAGTCCTGGGGAAGGCAATGCAGGTGTGGGTGACGGCTGGACAGGCAGAACAGAGCTGTAGTAGCCAGGTGAGCAGGAGTTTTTTGTTTGTTTTTTTGTTTTTGTTTTTTTTAAGAGAGGGACAATGAGAGAGAAAGAATCAATTTTATTTAGATTTTATGTGGCTCTCACTGCTCGGACACTTCATTGTGGACAGGGTGCTGGGGTTTGAACCCATGTTCTCAAGCATGCTGGGCAAGCACTGTAACTGCTGAGCCACAGCTCCAGCCCAAAAGTAGGAATTGTGAATGAGCAGGACATTCCAGAGAAATTGCTTCCAGCTGTGCTGTACAAGAGCCTATATAAACTCATAGCTACACACTAAGGAAGAGAAATCCTTGCTATTCTTTGGGACACCGAGGGTCCTTGTTTTGGGACTGCAAGCTGAAGTTGGTCAGAGTGGCTCAGTGTCTTGAAGTCTACGTTTTAGGGAGGGTGATTGCCCAGTGTGCAGAGAAATGGCTCATTACACTGCCTGGGTGTGAAGCTTTTATTTAAGTGGTGCTCAGAAACCTTCAAAACTTACTTCTCTGTTGAAAAACAGGTTTGGTGGCCAATTCTGTGGTTCAAAGTCTCATTTTTTTTTAATAAGGTGAGGTACCATAGAAATTATTTAATAAAAATATTAACATTAAAAATGTTAACATAACTAGAAAGCCTTCATTAAACTAATATGTGAAAAGAAAAAAATGTTTAGGAAATAATCACATTATCAGAAAAATAATATGCTCCAAAAATAAAGGAAATAAATGCCCAGTTACTTTTCAGTGATGAAATGCTTATTATTCCTTCTATTCCTGCTTTTTCATATGCATATATTTCTCATGTTTATATATTAATTTTTGAAATTATATTTCGTTCTCATCAATAACAACGGTATTATGTTCAAGTACACACAGTTCTGAATCCGGATTGGACGTGTTTAACTGAATTCCATTGAGATGGGGGAAAAAGTCAGGCAGTCTGAGCAGTAAGAATGTTCTGAGTCAATCAAGGAAAAACGAGTTGAGTCCCCAGTGCTAGCAACAAGGGTCTGGCAAGGTGGGTCCAGATGCAGACACTGTCTTCCTAAGCCAGACACTGCATTCTGTCTATTGATGCCTGAGGTGCAAACCCAAGGCTGAACCCAACCAGAATTTTCCTGCACCCAAGTCCTAGGCTTGGGGGAAGGGAGAGGGTGACCAACTGAAGGATGAACTTCCTATAAAAAGGGCAAACCTAGCTGCCTCTTCGGCTCTGTCCCCTTCTCCCACTCTGGGGGAAGTCTGCTCTTTTCCCTATGCTTTGATTTCTCTTCTTTTCTTAAAACAAAGTCTGTCTCCTGTGCTGTCTCCTGCTCAGAGGCAGGAGAGTTGTGCTCCTGAATACAGGAGCCTATAAAGTTATGGAAAAACCAGACATGGAAGCAATTTATGTGAAGTACAGGGCTGTTTGGAAAAAACATGTTAAACAAAACAACATGTTAAACAGAGAGAATTCCATAATGTAGCTGTGTGAAGGAAGGATCTAGAAGTTGAGACAGCCAAGAGCCAGGAGGATTGGGAGGGTGGGCTCCCTCCCGACATTGAAATGCAGATTGTTCTGGATTCCAGGGCAGTGGGAAGGGTTTTCTCCACAAAAGTCCTGCCTGGGCAAGGGTGTGGAGCAAAGCCTTTACCAGGGGTGCATATGACTGGCTTTCCTGAGCTCCTCCAGTACTGGCCCCTCTTCTCTTGAGCATTACTGTCTCAAAGTGCGAGCCCACTGGTTCACACCTTTGTCTCTTGTCACTGTGACACTGCACCCTGCCACTTACCAAGAGGCCTGGAGATCTGGGATACATTAGCTTTTCAGTGAGGTTAGTGAATAGATTAACAAAACCAAAGAATATTCAACCAAGGCTCTGTGAACCTGAAGTCCTCCGAGCTTTCCAGAATACCAGCTCTGGTCATCGGTGACATGGACAACTGCAATATTTTCGTATATTGTTATTTTGAATACCAAGTTAAGTGTTCTTCTTAAAAAGTCAAAGGATACTTGTAAGCCTGGAAAGGGTTTTATTATTTCTCTTTCTTAACTTGGTTTGATCTTAAAAAAAAAAAATGGTAATGGGGAGGGGGCTCTTCAGGGGGGTGAATCTAGTATCTAGAAACTATACACATTTTATATTATTTTGTTAAAAACTTGTATGGTTGTTCAAAAATTAAAAAAAAGAATTAAAAAAGAAATATAAATGCCTACATGTATATGTTATATAACTCTAAATTTTTCAGAATTAAATGATTGATTGCAAAAAAAAATGGTTTCCAAAGCCTAATGACTTTTGCATTTTAAATGAATTCTCATACCACACACATGCACGCCTGTCAATAAGACTGAAGGTCATTTTATACCCTTGGAAATATTAATAATATATTCCTCATGAAGAAGCATTTTTTTTTTAGGAAAAAATTTTGGTAAATAGTGTTTGAAAACAGAAAGATCAAGAAAATGTCAGGAGCAACCAGCAATTATGCTGCCGCAGCCCCGTGACAGCGAACAAGTCCTGAGGTGCCAATCTGAAAGCCCACACTCAGTTTCTGGGCCTTAATCCTGCGCTCCTTGAAAGCAATAAATGTAGAGAAAATGCAAGACTGTCAGACAGGGTGCTGGAAGGAGCCAGCACAGCTCCCAAGAGCTGGAATTCTTAGCTGTCACTTTCTCCAGCAGCAAGTAAACACTGAAACCTCTGCCCTCCCCGAAAATTCTCTTCCTATTTGCACTGAAGTTTCAATTCAAATGGTTTGGGATGCAGGTGCACCTTCCCAGGATCTAAGTAATCTTGTTAGGAAACAGGAATCTGAAAGATGTGTCTGAGTTCAATTCGGTGACCAAGTTCTCAAGTGGGAGAGGTGGGTTTTATTTGCTGAATGTTGAAAATGTAGCCTTGAACTACATAATGAAAGGGTTTTATTTGGAACAACTCAGAAGTATGGCACCTCACATGTGTCAAGGGGATGCACTTGTAAATTATCCCTAAGTTTACCTCAAACTATACATTATATTAAAAAATAATCATTACTAAAAGGTTTTAGATACAGAGACCTTTCCAACGTGAAATTTCCTACCTTGAAAAAATTCTCTATTTCCCTCCTAATCACTACCTGAGAACACTATTTGACTGTCTCAGTAGACAATCTCAGCCCCACAGAGCCTGGAGAAGTGGTATCTTTGAACACTGGAAGAAGAGGAGAGAATTCCAGGGTAAACGATGAAGATGAAGCTCAGGGTGTGCGGGTCTCCCCAGCCTCAGGTCTAGGGGCTGTGACCGGGTGAGGCGCCTATCTAGATTGCCATGAAAACCTCCTTTCTTACGCATTTTCTGGAAGTGACTGCCTTCAAACTTGATAGGATTCACAGGTTGAAACCATGACCTCATATTAACCCAGAAAGAAATTGCTCAGCGGTGTGGGAAGAGCTGTGCTGCTTCACACCAAGGGCTATGGGGTTGAAGGTCTCCCCGGGCAGAGGCATGTACATCCTGGTCACTGTCCTGCTGAAGGTGCGTTGCCAACGTAAGTGTATCTGACAATAAGCTCCATCTTTCCTCCCTGAGGTGTCACCCACCCTTGTCAACCACCTTACAGCCTCCCCTGGGGACCTGGCAGATACTGCAGTTGGGGAAACTGACTCCCAGGCTCCAAGCCAGCTTCTGCTTCCCACCGCACCATCTTGCCTCATCTGCACAGCAGGGTCCCACCCGAGTGGAACGCAGAGTGCCTCTGGCTTGCAGGGTAGTCAGGATCCCCCACAGACTCATCTTCAGGAGGACATTTGAGCTGCAACATTCCCTGCTTGGGCTCCTTCCTGGATTTCCTGAGTTCCTGAGGTATTGGTGGGTTTCACTTGCCACAGAGCCAACCTGTCAGGTTCTGCTCTGCTCAGAAGCTCCGATCTTCGTTCTTCGCTCTGCTTGCAGGCATCTGTCATTGTCCTCCTTACCCAGGTGCCTCAGGGAAGTCTGGCAGAAACAGAAGAAACACTTTCTCACTGTTCCAGCCAAACATGGACACAGGACCATCCCACATTCTGCAAGACAAAAAATCAAACCAAGAACATTTTGTAGCCACGATGGTTATAAAACTTTGCTTTGTAGGTGACATGAGAATAATCAAAGTAATAACATAAAATCTGTTGACCATACCCTCTCCCTGGGCTTTCCCTGGTGGCTAATTTCTTCCCTTGACACTGACCCATTAGCCTAAGCGTTTGGGTTCCTTCCTCCTCAGAATGTTCCTTTCCTGGTTTTGCTCAATCCCTAGGTCTCTGCTCCTCACACTGATGCTAGGTTTTTGAGGTGAGGCAGGATTCTCTGCTCCCACTGGTGAATGGGGTCTGGGCCGATTACAGATTCCAGCAGCCAAAATAGCCCACTTCTAGTGTCTGCAGCAATTTCCAGCTAAAACTGGGAATTTGGGCAGGCTGCAGGTGTCTGCAGCTGAAATAGTGTTAGCAGCTCTCCAGCTAAAAGTTGGGTGTTGCAGCTCTTGGTGTGGTGGAAATTCACCCCGGGAATTCGGTGCCAATCTTCTGGGTCCTTGTCTCATGAATTTGAAGAATAAAATCCACGGACTACCATGGAAGGGGGAGTAAAAGGAGTAGGATTTATTTAGGAAGAAGAGCAGAGACTCTGCAAGGCAGAGGGGCACCTGGAATCAGGACACCCTCTAATGGAAGTCAAGCCAGGGGTTATATAGATTTGGGGTATGAGCATAATTAACATTCATGCAAAGCAGGCATTGAGAAATGCATCAACTCCATTGGTTAAAATCTATGTAAAGCAGGCATTGAAACTCGTCAAGAGCACCATTGGTTAAAACAAAAGGTGGCAAATACTTCCTAGTACCCACCTGTGACCACACCAATCTCTTAGTCAGGACTAGGGTGAGCCTCAAGGTCTTTTTGCATTTGAAGGCCCTGAGCTGCCTGTGACCACCCCTATCTTAGTTGGGACAAAGGTGAGCCTCAAGGTCTTTTTGCATTTGAAGGCCCAGAGCATGCCCTGTCAATCACTCTCTGCCTCTACCAGCTAGCTCTTGGATGGGGCCCTCTGTCCTGACTACCTAGCCATTTCACTGTCTCTCCTAATCTGTCTCAGGTGGCATTGGTTCCTTCTGGAGGTACCGAGAGAGATTCTGTGTTAGACCTCTTCTAGCTTCTGGAAGTTTCCAAATGTCCTTGGCGTTGGGCTCTGTGCAAAAGGAAAATCACCATATTGGACGCCATAATACTTCTCTTTCCTCCCCCTTCACATTTCGCGCACTCTGAGCAAGGCGAGCTACGCGCCTGCGCCAGAGTGCTACTTTCTCTCTCTTTCTCTGCACCTTCCTGGTTGGTGATAGATGACGTCACCAACATAATAGTCCCTCATTGGCTGAAATAAGCTAGTCTGCCACTTCACTATTGGTCCCTTAGCAGCCTGCTCTTGCTATATCTACGGATGTGCGGGGAAAAATAAAAGAGAGAAGTTTCAAGCCGCCATCCCCATGTGGATGTCCTGTCTCCGCGGAGCGGCCCAGCTGACTTGGGTCGTTCCGCCTACTGTCTGCTCCGAAGCGCTCCGGGGAGCAGCACCATGGCATTTTTATTTTTCTTCAATTTTCTTCTACACTTGGTTCAGTTCCTTCAGATTTTAACAAAACCCAAAGGCCATGAAAGTATCTCCCAAGGGAAAGAGCCACAGTCCCCCTAATGTGAGTTATGTTGTCACCACTCAAACCCACACAGTGAATTTTAAAAAGAGCTAGCTTTAATAATAATGTTCCCATAGTGGAACATGTACACCTACCCATGGAACCATGTTGCCAGCTGACAGCTGAGTTAAGGAAGCCACTATCCGCTCTAGGAAAGGATTTGAGAATGCTTGTGAAGTCTGCCAGGTTTAGCTGATGGCGTACGGTGCTGCTTTGACTCTTCCGACTGCCCCATAAGTGGTCTGTGGAAGCAAAGATTAAGCTCCCAATTCACACGTGAGAAATCTGGAGTCCAACAGAGTTAAATACTGTTATCATTGAGCCTTGGATTGTCCCCAAGTGTTATGATGAAAGTGTGGTCCCTGGGACGGCCAAGGGGAGAGGTGGGCTTTTAGGCAGTGATTGGATCTTGACCTCTTCAGTGGTTTAACCCATCTGTGGCGAGAGATGGGGCCTGGTTGGATGAGGCAGGGCGCGGGGGGCAAGCTCTGGAAGGGCTTTCTTCTCCTGTCCCCCCTCTCACTCTGCTTCCCAGCTGCTGTGCTCTCAGCAGCTTTCTTCCACCTCACCCTTCCATCCTGACGTTTCCGCCTTGGAGTTGCTGACCAAGGACTGAAGCCTCCGAAACCGCAAATCAAAATAAAAATCACCTCCTCTAAGCTGATCTTGTCAGGTATTTCGGTCACAGTGGTGGAAACCTGACTAGCACTAATGCCACCTTCGAGATGTGGCGTTTAGGAAGGTGGAGGATCTAAGCTCTGGAGGCAAGATCTCCTGGCCGCATGCCACCCGCTGCCCCATGCGGGAAGTTCTTCACTCAGAATCTATTGGCAAGAACATGCTAGACATTAAAAAAGAGGGGTGCACATGAGGATTTTGAGGTTCTCCTACAAATTCTGGGGGCTGCGGGTCCAAAGGTCAAAGCAGGCTGATGTCAGGGAGGGCTGCATGTTTCAGAGGAAGGAGCACTGTGGCCTCACATAGCAGAAAGGACAGAAGGGCAAGAAGGAGCCAACCTGGATCCTGCCAGCCATGTCAGGAGCTGCTGATCACCATCATGGGGGACCCAATGGCCTCACTTCCGTGCTATGATGGTGGCGATTACGTTTCACGTGTGAATTTTGGGGACACATTCTGACTGCAGCCCTTGTGGTACTAACTCACTTCTGGGCTCTTTGTTCCTGCATTCTCGATGTGGTCCTTCGCCCTCCGCCCTCTGCTATGCCAGACTGCATTTGATGGGTGCACCAGAGGACTGTCTGGGTTATTGGACAAAGTTCTCACCAAACACTGTATGGGCCACTGGTCCGTCTGTGGCTTGAGGGCCTCTGGCTCAGGCACCTGCTCCTGTCCCACTCCTGTTGGCTCTCTGGCAGGGCACATGGGTAAGCACTGTGTGCCAGAGCCTTTTAAAAAGGAGGCTGTGGACACAGCATATGGGCGGTGGCCCCTCACTGGAGGGTTGTGGCCTCTGGAGTGATGGGAGTAAGCCCTGTCCTTCCACAGTGGCCGAGGCCTCTCTCACACTCACAAGGACATGGCCCTGTCCTCTGGAGCTGAGTGCAGCCTCTGGTGGCTCAGCCTGACATTTCTACAGCGGCTAGAGACCCTGCAGCCTGGGCCTGACCACACTCATTTCTCCCTGAGGCTCACAGAAGGAAGCCCTGTTGACAAGACTTGATCTGCCACTGTTCCTCTCCTGCCTCTCTGGCCCCTCCGCTGGGATGGTCCTTGAGAGGCCTTGCTCCCCACATGCACTGAGCTCTCCTGTTTTACCCCCGCATGCCGCTCCCCTCCAGAACACGTTGCTCCTGGCATCCATGTGTCTGCCTCCCGCTTAGCCTTTGCTCTTAGGGAGTGAAGGGGAAGAGATGCCCACCCTACCTTTGCTGGTTCCTAAGGAACCAGGTGCAGCTTGACTGTCGGAAGTCTGGGAATCAGCCTCTAGCTTTTGTGTTTCTAAAAAGCGGGGCGGGGCTCCGCTGGGGTGTGAAGCAGGCCACTGACTTTTCTCCTCCAGGGTCAAGTTCTGATGAAATGAAGCACAGACCTGTAGGACATTGAGGGTATAGTGTGGAGACTCACATCTCTGTCCAGGTGTGAGATGCGTTTTCTAATTGCTTCTCCAAGAGTGATGTTCAGCGGTGAGATTTTGATCAAGTAAAGCTTCTCGAATGGTTTATTCACGATAGTACTTTGTGATAGGAAATGCCCTGGGTTCATCTCAAAAATATAAATTTCAATAGTTGTAATGTCACTATCTCTGCAGAGTGTTGTAAAAAGATATTAAGAAAGTCTTATTTCTCAATTTATTAAAAATGGGATTTAAATGTTTCTTGGTGAGGAATTAGAATCTCAAGTCTTAAAATGAGCTCAGAATGCCAAATGTATAATTGTGTCTCAGTGTCCTGGCGAGGGAGTGAGAGCTGGCTGGTGGGTGAACCACATTCCTGCCAGGCACGAGAGGCTGCTTCTTCGGCACTCTGTTATCCACGAAGGCAGGGCAGGTGGTTGGAAAACCCTCCTAACAGGAATGTAAAGAAATGTGGATATATTGATGATACCACCTGACTGAGAAAAGAATCATAGACCAGGGAGGGAAGCATAACTCGTAAATTAGAACATACTTCGCTTATTTGTATTATCAAATTCAGCCACAAAATAACGCCATGTAACACCCTATTTTATGATAAAGATGGAGAGGAACTGATGTTTATTAATCCATTGGCATCCTCTGTAGAGCAGACCTTTAAGCATATCTTCTCTTGTGTTCTGGGTCTACTGAAGGACCATTCTGCAGGCAAGGAGCCTTGAAGTTAGACCGCATGTTCAAGGAACAGTGGCCCAAAACAGCCTACATTCTTTCTATTATGAGGGAACACTGTCATTTAAAGTGTGTGTGTGTGGGGGGAGAGTGTTTTTGAAGCAGATATTTCTAAAGAAAATGTTAGCAAATTAGTCTTTATATGATGGACATAAAACCAGCCTTCTCTGACACGTACTCTAAGAAATTCTCTTGCAAAATAAACTTTTGTCAAAGGAGCTCACAACTTGCCCACGACACCTGTCCCCTCCTCTTTCTCTGTGTGGAATTTGCAAGGGTTTTAGCTGTCCAGAATCTGCACTCTACCCACAACCCACAATTGTCTGGCAGAGGGAGGTGGCTGTGTGACTGAAGAGTGACCCACAGAGGATGGGAGAATGTGAGGGGTGCATACCTGGGGGTTCCTCCTGCTCTCTTTCCCCCGTTTTTACTTTCTGGGATTCAAAGCTGATATGTGGCTCTGGACCATGATTCGGGGGTCTTGTGTCTAGGCTTGTGAATAGATTTTCCTTGATCGCTGATTCTGCCACGTTGTCCCATCAGCTCTGGTCATCTCGTAAGACTCTTTAAACGTGAAGACATGAGGATGTGAACTCCGACTTGCTGAAGATGAGTCTCTCCAGTCTCTTTGCTCTTGTGACATAATGTGGGTCAGTCAAGGTGCTCTGTGACTTTGTAAATAAGTAGTGTCACTGGACTGTGGCCATCTTCATGTTTCTGTGTTGGCTTAGTTCAGTGCTGTGGGGACACAGTTTAGCAGCTGTGATGAAACAGATGGCTGAAAAGTCTGAAAACTGCACAACTTGTTCCTTTGCAGAAAGCGTTGGTTGCTTTTTAGCCTAATACAAAAAATAAAATTAATGTGGGTGATTACCTGTGAACCTGTAGGCCTTGTCTTCATATTGGTGCGAATGCACCTAGATTCTGGGCCCAGCCCTGCTTCTAATTAGGAGTGTAACCTTGGGCTAATCGTTCATCTCTACGTCTGCAAAAGGAATGGACTGATCGTTATCATGTCTGCAAAAGCCACCGCGGTCACCTGGTCTACGCGTCTGTGGAGGGGTGAATCAGGTGCCCTCTCCAGCCTTCTCTGTGTACCAACATGGCTGTTCCTGAGTTCAGTCCATATCCCGCCTCTCTCCACTTGCTCTTCTCTAATGCCCACTCGGAGGAGGCCTACAGAGAGTCTGATAGAGCAACTCAAATGCCCAGTGCTATGGGTGGGAACAAAGTAATTTCCTTTCTGTAAACTAACAGTCCTTTCAGGGATTCTGCAGACACTTAAGTAATACTTTATTCTGGCCTGCCGTTTGTTAGCTGGCGCTGAGCATGGTAAGAACACCGAATAGCTGGAACAAAGCAGAGAACCCTCGAGCCCTGCGAGGCTGCTCTCCCAAGTGTTGGAACGGGCAGGTTTCTGTGTTTTCAGAGGAGACCTGGAAGATCATGGCAAGCAGAGATAGGTAAGAAAATCAATAGTGATGTCTTTGCTTATCCAATCTCTCTAGAGCAGGAATGTTTAACTCAAATGATTTTAAAGCAGTATTTTTATCAGACCATTTAGGAGTGAGTCAAACGCCAGACCATAAGTGTAATCCATAGAAGCTTGCTATTTTAAGCAAAAAAGAAAACAAGTTAGAAGATCCAGTTGTTCTTTTATTTTTCTTCTCTGATCCTCAGCACACCAAGTCAGTAAATCTCTGCAAGGAGAAGCATAAAGGAGGGAAGTAAACACCTGTTCCTCTGTCAGTAGCTTAGTAAGGACAATGGGGACCATGAAGTTATTTTAACAGAGTATAATTCAGGGAAGCTGTTGAAGAGGCACTGGAGAGTGCCAAGGCAGATAAACCATCTGGGAAGGGGAGGTAGAGGGAGCTTGGGTAGAGTTTAAGGCTGGGAAGGATGGAGGGAGCTTGGGCAGAGGTCAAGGCTGGGGACAGTGGAGGAAGCTTGAGTAGAGTTCAAGGCTGGGAAGGATGGAGGGAGCTTGGGTAGAGGTCAAGGCTGGGGAGGATGGAGGGAGCTTGGGCAAAGGTCAAGGCTGGGGAGGATGGAGGGAGCTTGGGCAGAGGTCAAGGCTGGAGAGGATGGAGGGAGCTTGGGCAGAGGTCAAGGCTGGGGAGGATGGAGGGAGTTTGGGCAGAGGTCAAGGCTGGAGACAGTGGAGGAAGCTTGGGGAAGAGGAAACAACTGCTGGTGAGAAAGGGGGGGAGTCAGGCAATCAGTGTTGTTGGAATTTTGAGTGGATCAAGAGGAAACCAGCTCTTTTTCTTTAAGAGGTCAAAGAGCCTCCCTGCTCCAAATGAACAAACACCCATATCAGTGTGATATCCCCTCTACCATCAGTGTTTGTCTGGATGCAGACCCTCCCCTCTGGTAGAAAACAAGGGCACTGGGTTCCTTCTGCTGGTAAAGATGCTCATGGGCACAAGTCAAAGACTGGTCAAACCAGAACTTTGAGCCCATGCCCTAGGCATGTGGAGGAAAGCAAAAGGAGCGAGTCACACCCCTGTTTGGCTCGGTCCTGCCCCACTCTGGGGAAGTCTGCTCTGCCTCTGTGCCCTGCTTATCATTTTCCTAAATAAAATCTGTCTGCTCTGCTTGCCTCAGTGTCACCTGGTTTCATTCTTCAACTCCAGGGGACGAACCCCACTTCCACTGGACTAGCCTGGCATCGGATGGGGCTCTGCAGGGTGCTGATAAGATGGCCGCTGAAGTAAGCTCTCTGCATCTTGCATGTTTCTGTGTCTTTCTTTCTAGAGGACTGCTGGGCACCTGACAGCCACTTAAATTCAATGCGTGAGGCTGCCACTCTCAAATCTTAGACAGGCTCTTGTCCTTTTACAGTTGCGAATTCCCTGCCTTCGGGTCAAGCATATTGGGCTCTGTAAGGGCCATTTCCAACTTTCCTACCCTGGCACAAAGCAGGTTTGGTGTCAGTAGACAGTGTCCCCCCACTCCCAAGAGCCCCTCAGGGTGTCCTGTAGTAACCAGCCAATTGGACAGTGCTGCATGAATGCCCCAGTAATATACACCTCCGTTTGAGCCGAACTCTACCCACAATGCTCATACCCCGTTCCCCGCCTGATCAGATGCTAGTTGTTGAGAGAGGAACATTTTACGTGGAATGGTTTATAAGGGCTTACGTCCCCTCTGTTTGCACACTGGACTTTGCTGTCTTGCAAGAGCACAACTGTATGCTTTTTTCCTTAATGAGCAAACTCTCTTTAAACACTGGAAGCCTTTCAGGCAATTAAGAATGACTAGCATCAGCCACAGTTCTTAAGACTCAGGTGATAGGCTTGCTGGGCAAGCGGGGCTGATGCCCCTTCACCTCAACATTAGGAATGTTGGTCCTGACTTGTTCCAGTTTTCTTTCTGTGGGAAAAAAGTTGTTGTGTGGAACAGAAGAAGGCTTGAGAACACTGAGGTGGCTGACTGGGGAGACTCTCCAATGCTGCAAGAAACTCTCATGTCTGGAGTCTGGCCCCGACTGCCCTCAGGGTTACCAGCATCAACCACTATCTGTCTCCCTTTGTTTCTGACTGATCTGGCCCAGTGGTGGAGGGCACCCTCACCCAATGAATCTCAGATCCCGAGATGAAATCTGAGTCTGATCTGAAGTCTTTGGGAAAGAGGTGATCCTTTAATCCCCAGAGAATGAGCTGAGCAGCCTCTCCCACTTCAGAAATGCTTCTACTCTAAGTCTGACCCTGATATCTACCTCTTAAATGGGGACCCAGTATGAGAGATTGCCAAGATAGAGCTCCCCTAGCTTTCAAATTGGACTGCCTTCTCTAAATTCTCACAAGACACCTTTTCTTCTGTACCCCTCCTCATCTGGCAGGAAAAAAATCAAAAAGTTCTGTCTCAGCGTAAACCACCTCTTGTCTCTCCTAATTCAGGAAGCTAAATTATTCTCTCTAGTGGGGATCTCACCCAGAGCACTGACAAGTCGCTTCCCACTTCAAATTGAGGAGCATGACATAAAATCATGGTCCTTTGAGTATGAGAACTCAAAAAGATGGGGAAAATGTAAGACAGATTTTAAAGGCACAACTAGTTGGCACATATCCTCCCTTATATTAAATGGTCATCAAAAAGTTAATGTCCTCCATGCATCCTGTTCCCTAATCCTTGCTTCTCTTCTGGGTCCTATATTTTTCCTAAATATCCAAGTACAGTGACATAATTCTTAAATCTATGAAGGACATTTTTTATATACATGATTATATTATATACAGTGACATAAATGCTTGGAATGTACCTTGCTTTATCTCATTTGCAACATTTCTCCTTCTCCTCCCTTCCTATTGTCCATTGCTATTTTTCAAAATATTTGACAATAGGATTAAACATTTACATTTTTGTAAAGGCATGTAATATAGCTTATTCAAATATCTTATGCAGTTTCTTGCAAATTTATATATATATATATATAAATTCTGGAAATTAGATTTACCCCCAAGAGCCCCCCCCCCAGTTACCCACCCTTATCCCTCCCACCCCTTCTTCCCAATACATCTCTACAAATGCCTTAGGTTGTATGACATTATACCTTATCTGGATTTAGAACATGATAATAGACCTCCTTTCTCAATGGCCAGGGTGTAGAGTTATTTTTACCTTTCCCCCAGGCCTGGGTTTAGCTCTAGCCTCTACAAATGACTGTTTTGGTTTGGCTAACTTTGCTGAGCAAGATTTTATCCATTGCCATCCATTTACCTTCAATAGCTGCAATATCATTGTTTCTAATGCCTGAGTAGAACTCCATTGTATATATAAACATCAGAGCTTTTGGATCCATTCATCAAGTGAGGGGCATCTGGATTGGTTCCATAATTTAGCTATTGTAAATTGAGCTGCTATGAACATGGATTTTGCTGTGTCATTGTGATGTGCTGATTCTAACTCCTCTGGGAAAATACCCAGAAGAGGGATAGCTGGGTCATATGGTGGATCCAACTGTAATTTTTTGAGGAGTCTCCACACTGCTTTCCAGAGTGGCTGGACCAGTCTGCAATTCCATCAACAGTGTGCTAGTGTCCTGTCTCCCCACAACCCCTCCAGTGTTTGTTATTGTTTGTATTCTTCATCTTTGCCAATCTTACTGGAGTAAGGTGAAATGTTTATGTAGTTTTGACTTGTATTTCTCTGATTATCAGTGATTTAGAACACTTTTTCATGTATTCATTGGCTTGCTCAACGTACTCTGTTAAGAAGTTTCTGTTTGGCTCTCTGGCCCATTTATTGATTGCATTGTTTGTGTTTTTGCTATTGGGTTCTTTGAGTTTTTTGGTAAATTTTAGATATTAGTCCCCTGTCAGAGGGATCACAGGCCATGATTTGCTCCCATTCTGTAGGTGGTCTCTTGACTGTTTTGACTGTTTCCTTGGCTGTATAGAAACTTTTTAGTTTAATGGCATCCCACTCATTGATTTTTGACTGTAATTCTTTCAATTTAGGTGTTTTGTTGAGGAAGTCATTGCCAACTCCCATATGCTGGAGTGTTGGTCCTAATTTTCCTTCTAGCAGTTGTATGGTAGCTGGTTTAATTCCAAAGTCCTTGATCCATTTAGAAGATTTTTGTGCAAGGTAAGAGATGAGGATCTAGTTTCAATTTTCTGCAAGTGGCTGTCCAATTTGTCCAGCACCATTTGTTGAATAGGCTGTCTCTCCTCCATGTTATAATTTGACCCCCTTTATCTAAAATCAGATGTTTAAAGATTTGTGGGTTTATCTCAGAGTCTTCTATTCTGTTCCATTGGTCTTCATTCCTATTTTGATACCAGTACCATGCTGTTTTTAATACTACAGCTCTATAGTATACTTTTAGATCTGGTATTGCAAAAACACTTATTTTGTCTTTCTTGCTTAGTAATGATTTGGCTATTCTGGGTTTCTTGTTGTTCCACATGAATTTGAGAATTGCTTTTTTTACATCTGCAAAGAATGACATTGGAATCTTGGTGGGGATTACATTCAATCTGTACAGTGCTTTTGGCAGAATGGCCATTTAAATCATATTAATTCTGCCTAACTAAAAGCATGGAACATCTTTCCATCTTCTCAGGTCTTCTGCAATTTCTGTTTTTAATGTTTGATAATTTTCCTTGTAGAGGTCTTTTACCTCTCTTGTTATATTAATTCCCAAATATTTTATTCTTTTAGAGGATATTGTGAATGGTACCAACTTCCTAATTTCTTCTTCTGCCCTAATATTGTTGGCAAATAGGAAAGCTATTGATTTATGGGTGTTGATCTTTTAGCCTGCTACTTTGCCAAAACTGATTATTAGTTCTAACAGTTTTCTGGTGGTGTTCTTTGGATCTTCCATGTAAGATCATGTCATTAGCAAAAAGCGATAGTTTGACTTCCTGCCTTCCTATTCTTATCCCTTTTATTTCTTCCTTTTGCCTGATTGCTCCAGCCAGGGTCTTGAGGACTCTATTGAATAAAAGTGGTGAAAGCAGGCAGCCTTGTCTTATTCCTGAGCTCAGTGGAAATGCTTTCAACCTTTTTCCTTTTAATATTATAGTAGCTGAGGGTTTGGCATATATGGCCTTTACAAAGTTCAATTTCTTTGAGTCATCTTTTCTCTAGAATTTTGAGCATAAATGGTTCCTGGATTTTATCAAAGGTCTTTTTTGCGTCTCTTGAGGTGATCATATGGTTTTTGTCCTTAATTCTAGTTAATTGATGAATCACATTTATTGATTTGCATATGTTGAACCAGCCTTGCATACTTAGAATGAAGCCCACTTGATCATGATAAATTATCTTAATGTGTTTCTGGATATGGTTTGTGAGAACTTTATTAAGGATTTTTGCATTGATGATATGGTTTGTGAGAACTTTATTAAGGATTTTTGCATTGATGTTCATTAAGGATATTGGTCTGTAGTTTTCTTTTTTTTGACATGTCTTTGTTGGGTTTAGGTATTAGAGTTATGGTTATTTCATAAAAAATTATTTGGGGAAGTAACCTCTTTTTCAACTTCTTGGAATCGCTTAATAAGCAGAGGTGTTAGTTCTTTAAAAGTGTAATAAAACTTGGCATGGAATCAAACAGGACCTGTGCCTTTCTTATTTGGAAGACTTTTAATTGCTGTGTGGATTTTGGTGCCTGTTATTGGGCTGCTTAGGATTTCAATTTCATCCTGTGTCAATTTAGAGTTGTTGTATGTATTTAGAAATTTGCCCTTGTCTTCCAAACTATCTGATTTAGAGGAGTATGATTTTTCAAAATATGTTCTAATAATCTGTTTGATTTCAATGGGGTGATTTTGTTGTTTTACTCTGATTCTCTCCTTGTTTTAGTTAGATTAGCTAGGAGTTTGTCAATTCTATTTATTTATTTTTTAAGAACCAGCTCTGTTTTGTTGATTTTTAAAAAAATTTTTGTTCCTAATTTCATTGATTTCATTTTTGATCTTGATTCTTTTTTGTCTTCTGCTGGCTTTGGGATTAGACTGTTCTTTCTTATGTAGAGATTTGAGTTTGAGCATGAGCTTATTTTTGGGATCTCTACTGATTTTTAATGTAGACACTCAGTGCCACAATTATCCCCTAAAGAATGCTTTCATGCTATACCAGAAGTTTCAA
>PVKS010038588.1:0-17809 GCA_004027875.1 Aplodontia rufa
GCATGCCAGGCAAGCACCGTAACCAACGCGCCACTCCTTCAGACCTTAATGGAACTTTTTATTGCAACATTTTAATTATAGGACTCTAGAATGACAAAGAGTCAATAAAAAGTAAAAGTACAAGAAGAAGCCAGCAGGAAATATGTATCGAGGCAGACCCCTTTAGGCAGGAAGAAGCCAGTAGCTCATGTGCGTGCGTATAATCCCAGTGAATCAGAATGATGGCAAGATCAGTCTAGGCAATTTAGTGAGACCTCAAAAAAAAAAAAGAAGGAAAGAAAGAAAAGGCTGGGGGTGTGGCTTAGTGGTAGAGCAACCTTGGTTCAATCATCCCCAGTACCAAACCCAACAGACGAATGAATAACAATAACACCCACAAAAAAGTAAGAAATTTCCCATTTTCAGAAAATTGTTATTTCTTTCAAACTGGAAGGAGAGTTTTTCTCTTCTGTCCTCAGTTGTGAGAGCCCCTCTGCTGCCTACGTGTAGTAAGTGCAGCTATCTGTGCAGGCGAGGCCTCTGGCAGGACAGGTAATCAAATCATCCCAAGGAACTGGGCCATCTGCCCCCATCTCAGCCCTCAGAAACGAGCTGGTGGAAAGGGTTTCATCTTTAGTTTCCAAGCCAGCACACTCCAATTTTCTCAATGAAGCACTGATGTAAGTCTTTGAAAACAATTACCAGCCTTGATGGCATCAGGGTGACTACTCACAGCACCAGGATAAAAGAGAACCAATCACATCGTGCATAAAGCTGTTTTATTTTACAAGTAAAACAAGACTCTGTGGTGAACTTCTTAGCCACTTATTTCCCATCATCCTGAATATAAGACACCCGCAAATGTAAATTGAGCAAATCTATACGTGTCCTATAAAATTTTAAAGGGTTTTAAAATGTGTCCTATATATAGGATGATGGAACATAATGGGTTAAAAGGCCAGCAGGAAAGATCAGTAAGATTTCTAGGACTTAACAAGAGAGGCTATGGGATATGATAAGAAGGCTGAGGGTGCCAAATGGTGGTCCCACTAGAGCCACCTGGGGTGCTTCCTCCCCAAAATTGCTCTGAGATGTGAGAGAGCCCTCAGTCAACACTTTAACAAATGTATATTTTGCATTCTGTGTGTCTCTTTCATTAGTCGTTATCAAGATGTAGGCATTCTCTTTTTAGGGTAATTACATTTGTGTTATATTTAAACTACTAAATATATGGTTATTTATATTTATAATTTGAAACTATCAACTTATATTTGAACTACCAAAACAAACAAACAAACAAACAAGCAAACATCCTCTGCTTCTCTCTGTTGGGATATGTGAAGAGATGGATGGGTTTTTCATTCCTTTATTCCTACTGATACCTACCGAACCTCAAGTTTACAATAAATAGTAAAACCGATTGACTTGGGTTTGGAGAGGTGGCTCAACGGTAGAGTGCTGGCCTGGTTCCATCTCCAGTACCTCGTACACAACTAAGTGGAGGAGAAACAAAAACCAATGAAAAAATAAAATTAACTCTCTCTCTCTCTCTCTTAAAAAAGCGGCATCAGCAATTATGAAGTAAACAACCAATTAAAGAAACGCCAATGGACTTGTAAATTACTTTTAAATCCCTGCTGTTTCTTATTCTATTCACCATCTTGCATCTCAGGTTGGGTTTCACCGGGAGGTGAGGGTGGAGGTGAGGATTCCTCTGAGAGTGACCTAACAGGAAATGTCCCCAGGACATACTGGTAGCCAATTAGGTGGCCAATTAGGACAGGCAAGGGAAAAGGCCAAGGAAAAGTGCTATACCGAAGTCCCAGAGACGATCACTAAGTCCTGCAGTAAAGCCTTCACCACTAGGGCAGAGGGTAAGAAAGTTCCCAGGAGATGCAGATTCCTCTGCACTCGGGGCCAGGAGGCTGGAAGCCTGAGGGTGCCCGGCCTAATAAAGAGCTGCCAGTACTGGTTGGTAGGAGGGAAAGCACGTTGAGGGAAGGCGTGTGAATGCAGCAGGGATCGCATAGGATACGGGGGAGATAAGCAGCGAGTTGCGAAATACAAAAACCCACTCAGGTTAACTTAAGCAAAGGGCTGTCTTAATGTAGATTGCATTTGGCTGCACATAATAGAAGGCTGACTCAGCGCCCCAGCCAGAGTTTCTATTTCCAATGTAACATGAAATCCGGAGATTGGCAGCTGGGATCGATGTGGCAGCTTCCTGAAGCTATCTGTGCAGTGTTCCAGCTCTTGCCTGTTGCTGCATGTTGGCGACTCGGCTCTTCCACCTCCAGCCCCATGAACGCATTCCTGGTGGGAAGAGGAAGGGGGATAGGAAGACGGCTGTATGCCTATCAGGAAAGCAAACATTTTCCAGAAACCTCTAGCAGACTTCTGCTTTGTTTAATGGGTCATAACTGAATTACCTTGAGATGTAAGGAATTCTGGGAAAGCGACACAACTCCCCTGAAAACAATTAGTTTTCTTTCTTTCCGTCTCTGTCTTTTCTTCTGTAAAGAAGAGAGCGTGAGCAATGATTGGGCCTATACTAATGTCTACTTGCTGGGGGATTTTTCCCCCTAAACGTATCTTTCTTTATTACCCTTTAAGGCAGAATGTGACTTGGGTGGTACATTTCCATTCACAAGCCTTGCTGAGTTACTTTTCAAATGGCTTTATAATGCACCTAAGGAGGATATGTTCCTTTAAACACTTTTCTCTGGAAATCAAGCCCTGGAGAGTTCTTCCCAGCAAGCTGGTTCAGTTTAACATACTTGGTTCTAGGGGACTAGTACATGCACAATGGGTAACGACAGGGGATAAGTTTAAAAAGTGGCTGAAACTCAAGCCATGTTAACAAATATATTCCTTTTAAACATCAAGGTCTATCTCAGAACACTTCAGTGACAAAAGATTTGGTCTGGTCTATTAAGGGATACAACTTGGTAGTGAAAACTTTAGACTACAAAGTTAACGATAGGTTACATGTCTTAGAACCAATGTCTCAACCTGTTAGAAAAAGGCAACGGAAAACTAGCATTACTAGCTCTGCTTTAGTGTCTTAAAAATCACTTAAAAGTACAAAGAAATCTTATTTTCCCCTTAAGTAGGTTATTGTCATGCCATACAGACTTTTTTGTTTAAACACACAACATGGAATTTTTATTTTTAACGTGGTTTCTGTACACTGGGGGCATGAGAGTAATCCTTCCTTTTACAAATGGGAGCAATTTTACTAGAAGAAATGATGACCAAACCAAAGCAGTAATTGGTGTGAATCCATACTTTATGCTTCAAATCCAGCCAAGAAGTTTGTTACAATCTCTTTCCGTTTTGCATCTGACTCTTCTGAAATCGTTCCATCAGCCCTGATGCTGCCCAAGAGGGCCTGATGTTGGCTGATCACATGAGACAAGAAAGCGCTCTCAAACTTTGTGATCTTGCTAGGCTCCAGTTTATCAAGGTACCCTCTCACACCCGCATGGATAACTGCCACCTGTTCTTCAATAGCCATGGGAGAATACCGCCCTCACTTCAGCAACTCAGGCAGACGCACACCACGACTCAAGAGTTGTTGAGCAGCAGCATCAAGATCAGAACCAAATTGGGCAAAAGCAGCAAGCTCACAATACTGAGCCAACTCCAGTTTCCTGGTACCTGCCACCTGCTTCATAGCCCTGGTTTGGGCAGCAGGTCCGACATGGGACACAGATAAACCAACATTAATGGCAGGACGGATACCTTTATAGAACAACTCTGTTTCCAAGAAGATCTGTCCATTTGTGATGGGAATAACATTTGTTGGAATCTAAGCAGACGCGTCACCAGCCTGTGTTTCTACGTCTGGCAAAGCAGTCAAGGAGTATCGTTCATTTTGGCTGCTCTCTCCAGCAATAGGGAGTGTAGGCAGAGCTCGTCCCCAGGATAGGCCTCACAACCAGGGGGCCGACGTAGGAACAGAGACATTTGACGGTAAGCCACAGCCTGTTTGCATAAGTCCTCATAGATGATCGAAGCATGTTTGCCATTATCTCTAAAATATCCTCCCATAGAACAACCAGAGTGAGGAGCCAGGTACTGAAGTGGGGCAGCATCAGAAGCAGTGGCTGACACCACATGGTGTACTTCATGGCATCTGCGTCTGTAAGTCTCTTCACCAACTGAGCAACAGTGGATCGTTTCTGACCAGTAGCAACATAGATACAATACAGCTGCTTCTTCTCATCAGCTCCATCATCATTGAAAGGTTTCTGGCTAATGACTGTGTTGATAGCAGTTGATGTTTTCCCAGTCTGTCTGTCACCAATAATCAGCTCACTTTGACCACAACCAATTGACACCAAACTATTCACCGCCTTAATGCCAGTCTGCATTGGTTTTCTCACAGCGATTCGAGAAATGATACCAGGGGTTTTAAGGCCCACCCACACAGACTTTTTAATAAATGTTAACAAAAACAAAGAATTGAAAAATCCTTGAAAACATATCAGGGAATGAAGGTGAAGTGGGATACATGTGTACAAGTTGCTCTACAACCAGCCTGGTCTACTTCCTCCAAGTGTGACTTGTCATCACCTTCCAGGGGTGGCATCTCCTCTGTTACAGCAGCCCTAATGTCATCAGCAGTGGGATCACCCTCATAATACCTAAACCGAGTTTGATCATCTTGTAGATCTTATTAGCATGGGTCTGGGGAATCTTCCAAATTGAAGCCAGAAGACAGGAGTGCAGTTTCATAAACAGAATGACCAGATCTTTCACAGACTTGTCATTCTTTCAGTCTCTGCCTGTTGCCTTAAGGTCTCAATAATGGAGATGCCAGGGTTTATCTCCAAATTTTTTTTTTTCTGCCATATAACCCATTTTGAGCTGTCTCTCAGGGCTTGAGCTTTTATGATTCTTTCCATGTTTGCTGTTCAGCCATATGTGCTTGTAACAATACAGCATGGGGAGGTCACCAATTGGTTTGACACAACCACTTTTCCAACCTTTTCCTCCAAGATGTCCTTCGTGATCTTGCAGAGATTTTCAAACTTTCTTCTTTTCTCTTCCTGTTTCTTTTTCTCTTCTTCATCCTCTGGAAGCTCCAACTCATGTTTGGTGACAGACACTAAAGTCTTTCCCTCAATTTCCTTCAGTTGTTGGACACAGTACTCATTGATGGGCTCAATTATATAGATCACTTCTAAACCATGCTTCTGAAGACGTTCCACAAAGGCCAAGTTAGCTACCTGGTCCTTGATCTCACCTGTGATATAACAGATGCGTTTCTGATTTTCCTTTACGCTGATGCAGTAGTCCTTGAGAGAAACCACTTCATCCTGAGAAGCAGACATGTAATGTCGTAATAGCTCTGAAAGTGTCTTTTGATTTTGAGAGTCTTTGTGTATTCCAGATTTTACAATTTTAGAGAAATGCTCACAAACTTTTTTGTAGTTCTCTTTATCTTCTGCCAGTTCATTGAACATTGCTAAGCATTTTTTAAAAACTAAATTCTTTCTTTTTTTTTTTTTAAGAGAGAAAGACAGTGTGAGAGAGAGAGAAATACAGAGAGAATGGATTTTTTTCTATAGAGTTTTTCACATGGCTTTTGTTCCTCTGACACTTAGTAGGGTACATGGGTGCTGGGGTTTGAACCCGTGTACTCGCGCATGCCGGGCAAGCGCTGTAACTACAGAGCCACCGCTCCAGCCCCCTAAATTCTTTCTTATAACTTTTAAAATTTTGCTTTGTTGCAACATTTCATGGGAAACTTTTAAAGGGATAGCCTCAGAGTCCACCACTCCTTTAACGAAATTCCTATATTCAGGGATTAACTCCTCACAGTTATCCATGATGAAAACTCTGCGTACAAAACAACTTAATGTTGTTCTTCTTTTTGTTTTCAAAGAAGTCAAAAGGAGCACATCTTGGGAAAAAAAGAAGAGCTCTGAATTCAACGGAAAAATGCTTCTCTGCCAAGTGATTTTCCCAATCATTGGTCAAGCTCTTATAGAACTCTCCATACCCTTCACTGGTGATATCATCAGGATTTCTGGTCCAAATGGGGTTTCTTTCATTGAGTTCTTCATGATTAAGCTCCTCCTCCTCTCTCTAGTCCTCCTCCTCCTCCTTCTACTCTTACTTCTCCTCTTCCTCCTCCTCCATCTACTCTTCCTCCTCCTCTTCTACCTCCTCCTCCTCCTCCACCTTCTTCTACTATTCCTATTGCCCCTTCCCCCTCTCCTCCTTATCATCCTCCTCGTCCTCCTCCTTCTCACCATCCTTCTTTTCTTCTTCATCAGAACCAA
The DNA here is from genome assembly GCA_004027875.1 of Aplodontia rufa. NCBI lineage: Eukaryota > Metazoa > Chordata > Mammalia > Rodentia > Aplodontiidae > Aplodontia > Aplodontia rufa. The sequence continues at coordinate 6,273 of PVKS010038588.1, forward strand.
TGTCTTCAATTTCAGGCTTGTTGTCAGGCTCTTTTCTTCTTTTTCTTTCTCCTCCTCCGAATCTTCCTTTCCTTCAGCCTCATCATCACTAACTTCTTTATCACGTTTCTTCTCCACATAAAGAGTAATGGGATAGCCAATAAACTGGACTTGTTTCTTCCTCACATCTCCTTTATCCTTCTTTCCTCCAAGAACTCAATTTGGTTTTCTTTCAGACGCAGGATAACCTTTGTCCCTCGACCCATTGGTTCCCCCGTGTCAGTCCTCATGGTGAAAGAGCCCTCGGCAGAGACTCCCAGGCACACTGCTCATCATCGTCGTGTTTGGTGATCACAGTCACTTTCTCAGCAACCAGATATGCAGAATAAAAACCGACACCAAACCAGCCAATCACGGAGATGTCTGCACCAGCCTGCAAAGTCTCCATGAATGCTTTGGTCCCAGATATTGATCAAGTTGGCCTTTGTCATCCTGATCCCAGTATCCATAATAGGGAGGACTTGGTTCAGAATGGGATTAATGCACAGCTCCTTCCCAGAATCTAGATTGCTGGGGTCCATCAAGTTTTCATATTGAATTTTGTCCAGGGCCTTGGTTGGGTGACCACATGGGCTCTGCTGGGTAGCAGCACCAGGATGCTAAAGCAACTGGCTATATTTAAAGACACTAACTAGGCCATCTCTTGAGCATCCAAGGACAAGACAGAAGCAGAGCTTGGATAGCTGAGGGATGGTACCAGAACTAGCTGCTGAGGAATTGAGGCAGGGCGGGTTCGTGGCATGTGACCTGAGCTCAGAAGGACCCTAGGTTTCGTTTAACGCTCTGCTGTTGTTGTCTTAAAATTCTTAATAGCTTGGAACTTGTGTTTTGGAAGTGAGGTCTGACTGGACGACTGTGTGGAGGAGAAAGGGCCGCACATTCCCTCCTTGGCCCAGGCCAATGGCATGGCAAACTGTGGGCAATGTACCTGCCAAGCAGTCGGCCTGGCTGCATGCTGGGCTTGGGCCTGGGCCCAGACTGGTGCTGATAGTGACGGCCACAGGTGAAGCACAGCAGTTGTGGCCGAAGCCATGGCCTAGAGAAAGGAGGACCTCCCCATGAGGACAGTGCTGGGATCTCGACCGGGAGACCAGTTTTCCAGTCTGTCCCTGCGGTATTGTGCAAATCTTTACTGTTTGGCCAGAAATTATTGCGTTGGAGGCAGTAAAACTGCCAATAAATTATTACAAAAATGTACTCATGGGATAGTGGAAGAAGTTCTTTTAGGGAGTTATTAGAATTCTTTTTGAGGTTAAAATTTGTGGTTTGAAAACTACTACAACATTACAAAGCAAATATCCATAAGCTTTGAAGTAGAAATTAAAATTTAAGACTATCTAATTTGGTGGAAAAGAGCTCTAATGGTATATGAAGCATCAGGCAAAGCAATTTTTAATGAAGCAGACAGTTTTACAGTTAAAATTTCTCTCGCAATAGATAATATAGTGATAGAATGCATAAAAAGGTGTTTGAATTATACACAAATCATGAAGTCGGTTTCTTCTACAATCCCTGCAAGCTACAGGAAATGATAAAGGAAACGTTAAAATATCATTGTACAAATTTGCATTTAAAATCAAATTCAAGCTTACATGAATCTGGTTTGTATGAACAGTTAAATCTTTTTAGATAAATTGTTCTGCAAGAATCATCAGCCCTAGATGCTCTGATGTTCATGTTTCAAAATAATTTATCAGAAATATATCCAATGTTGTCACAGCCTATAAAACACTCTGAAAATCTCCAGTAACAGTTTCAACGAGGTCTTCCTCAAATTAAAATTTCCCCAAAATTGTTTACGATCTTGTATTTTCCCAAAGCAACTTACATTGCTTTCAAAATGCCAGTTAAAGTTACCCAAAGTAATAATTTTTATTACCTAGTATAGAAATTTATAGAAGTGAGCCAGAAAAATCTTATGATCAAGCAAGATATCATACTAATAAAGCATTATTTATCAGAATACCTATCTATCATCTATCTATCTAATCTATCTAATGTGGCACCAAAATGTTTTCTTCAATTAGTAAGCTTATATTGTTACCTGTGCATTCCTATTCCTCCTTACCCCTAAAATTTATGTTGAATCCCTAACCCCCAGTGTGACTGTATTTGAAGAAAGGATCTTTAATGAGGTAACTAAGATTAAATGAAATCTTAAGGGTGGAGCCCTAACAATAGGACTGCTGTCCTTATAAGAATACCAGAATGCTCTTTCTCTCTCTCTCTCAGCAGGTATACAGAGAAAGGCCACATGAGACTCAGTGAGAAGGTAGATGGCCATCTGCACACCGTAAGGAAAGGCCTCAACAGAAACCAACTGTGATGGCATCTTGATTTTCAACTTCCAGGCTCCAGAATTTGGAGAAAATTAATGTCTGTTGTTTAAACCATCCAGTGTGTGATGTTTTGTTAAAGTAACCTGAGCTAACTAATATGTATACCCTGTTACATTTTATAAATTATATATATATATGTATGTATGTATACATATGTATGTTTGTGTGTGTATGTATTGTTTTTTCCTTGTGGTGCTGGGGATTGAACCAAGAGAGCCTGGCACATGCTAGGCAAGCCGTCTAGTACTGAACTACAGCCCCTGTAAAATATTTTTAAAGGAAACGTCTTTCTCTCTCTGTCTTTTTGGTTCAGCATCATCTTATACAGTGGAGGGATTCGGTGGTTCACATTCATACATGCATACGTAATGACTGAGTAGCTTAAACCTGATCCTTGTCCAGGATCTTTCCTCTTCCCCCACTCCCCAATCTCGTCTTCTTCATAGTTCCCCCAAGTTGCAGATAAAAATGACCATATACATGAAATCTAAACATTGAAATGACTAGATTTATGTGCTTGCCTGGGTGCATTTGGGGTTCTCAAGGGAGTCAACTGTACTCTACAGTATTGATCACCCCCATTTCCCGCTCCTTCATAGCCATAGTCCACACAGCTTGTGTGTTACTTCAGATTTGATGGGTCTGGAGTGAGGTAAAATCTCAGTGCAGTTTTGATTTGCATTTCTGATTGCTAGTGATGTAGAACATTTTCTCATATATCTTTTGGCATTTTGAACTTCCTCTGTTGAGAAGTTTCTGTTTAGTTCTATAGCCATTTATTGATTGGCGTATTTGTGGTTTTGGTGTTATGCTTTTTGAGTTCTTTGTATATTCTGGATGTTAAAGCCCTGTTGGAGAGGTAGCAAGCCATAATTTTCTACCATTCTGTAGCTTCTCTTTTGACACTTTGGACTGCTTCCTTTTCTGTGCAGAAGCTTTTCAGTTTAGTGGCATCAGCTCATTGATTCTTGGTTTTAATTCTTGTGCTATAGGAGCCTTGTTAAGGAAGAAGGATCCTACACCAATATGGTGGAGTATTGATTCTATTTTTTCTTCTAATAATTGTATTGTTACTGGTTTAATTCCTAGTTCTTTGATCCATTTCAATTTATTTTTTGTGCAAGATGAGTGATAAAGATCTAATTTCAATAGTCTACATATGGCTGTCCAGTTTGTCCAGTACCATTTGTTGAACATTCTTCCAAGCTATATTTTTGTCCTCTTTGTCAAATATCAGGTGGTTAAATACTTGCAGGTTTGTCTCAATGTCTTCTATTCTATTCCATTGGTCTTCCTGCCTATTATGATACCAATACCGTACTGTTTGTTTTGCTGGATTTCTTATTATTCTAAATTAATTTTGAGAATTTATTTTTCTGTATATGTGAGGAATGACATTGGTATCTTGATGGGGTTTGAGTTGAATCTGTACAGTGCTTTCAGCAGAATGACCATTTTAACTATATTCATCCTGCCTAACCACGAACATGGGATGCCTTTCCATCTTCTCAGGTCTTTTTCACTTTATTTCTGCAATTTTCTATAGTTTTCATTGTAGAGGTCTTTTACTTCTTTTGTTAGATTAATTCCCAAACATTTTATTCTTTTCAAGGATATTGTGAGGGGCTGGAGCAGTGGCTCAGTGGTTTTGGCGCTTGCCTGGCAAGCACGAGGACCCGGGTTCAAACCCCCGCACCACGTACACAACTATGTGTTGGAGCAACAAAGGCCATGTGAAAAACTAAATAAAGTTGTTTCTCTTTCTCTCACTGTCCCTCTCTCTTTAAAAAATGTTGAATGATATTGCATTGTGTATATGTATTATAATTTTTTTATAAAAAAAAAGGATATTGTGAATAGGAAGGATTTCCTGATTTCTTCCTTGGCAGAATTGCAGTTGGAGTACAGGAAAGCCATTGATTTATGGGTGTTAATCTGCTATCCTGCCACTTTGCTGAATTCATTTATAAGCTTTGGAAGTCTTCTGATAGAGCTTTTTGGGTCTTCTAGGTATAGGATCATATCACTAGCAAATAGAGATAGTTTAACTTCCTCTTGTCCTGTTCAAATCCTTTTGATTTCCTTCTCTTGTCTGATTGCTCTGGTTAGGGTTTCAAGGACTAAATTTAATAAGAGTGGTGAGAGTGGATAGCCTTGTCTTATTCCCAAGTTTGGTGGGAATGCTTGCAGTTTTTCTCCCTTAAGTATAATGTTGGCTGTGGGTTTGTCATAAATGCCCTTGATAAAATTAAGGTAAGTTCCTTGATCCCTATTTTCTCAAGAATTTTGAGCATAAATGGGTGCTGGATTTTGTTAAAGGCCTTTCCTGCATAAATTGAGATTACAATATGGTTTTTGTCTTTAATTCTGTTTAAGTGACGAATACGTTTATTGATTTGCATATGTTGAACCAGGCTTGCATGCCTAGAGTGAAGCCCACTTGATTGTGATGTATTATCTTTGTAATGTGTTTTTGGTTATGGTTTGCTAGGATTTTGTTTAGGAGTTTTGCATCTATATTTATTAGGGGTTTTGGTCTGTAGTTTTCTTGATGTGTTTGTTGGGTTTTGGTATCAGGGTTGTGTTTGTCTCATAAAAAGTGTTTGGGAGAGTCCCATCCTTTTCAATTTCATGGAATAGCTTGCTAAGGAAAGATTTTAATTCTTCTGTGAAGGTCTGGTAGAACTCAGCTGGGAATCCATCAGATCCTGGGCTGTTGTTTTTCAGAAGGGCATTGATTGCTGTTTCAATTTTGCTATCTGAGACTGGTTTGTTTAGATTTTCAACTTCCTCCTGTGTTAGTTTGGGAATGTTGTGTTTGGCTAGGTATTTGTCCATGTCCTCTAGATTCTCCAACTTGGAGGAGCATAGTTTTTCAAAATAGTTTCTGATAATCCTATGGATTTCAGATGAGTCTTTGGTGATGTCTCTATTTTTGTTTCTGATTTTGTTGATTTGCTTCACTTCGTTCTTTTATTGAGGTTGGCTAGGGTGTCTGTCAATTTTATTTTATTTTTTTCAAAGAACCAACTTTTTTAGTTGATTATATATATATATATGTATGTATATGTGTGTGTATATGTGTGTGTGTGTGTGTGTGTGTGTGTGTGTGTGTATACATATTCTCAATTTCATTGATTTTGCCTCTGATATTGGTTATTTCCTGTCTTTCTGTCCTCTACTGGATTTGGGATTGTATTGTTCCTCTTTTTGTAAAGATTTGAGGTGTAGCATAAGTTTATGTATTTGAGCTGTCTCCTGATATTTTTTTTTACACCTCCTCAATATTTATTTCTTCAGAAATTGATAACAATACTTGACAACTGGATCCACAGTGATAATATAGGTTATATCTAAAAGCCTTAACTAAATTAATTCCAAAGTACTATTAGCAGAGGTCACAAAGAGGTTAAATGTGGTACTTCCAATGCTGTCTTCTGGAAGAACAGACAAGTCTTGGAAGCATGAGAGCTCAAATGGGTGCCATGTATATAAGCGGGTTACCAATAGCTAATGTATTCATGGGAGGCCTGTAGGCAAAGATATTTAGTGATTAAGTGACCTGCACACATCTTATGGCTTTTCTTCCAAACATCAAGTATAAGAGAAAGCTAATTTTAAGAGTCTATTAGGTATTTTCAATAGTGTCTGAATTATCTGTGGGAAGCTCTGTCTCAGTTGTATATAGTTTGATATATGTGTCTATCATTAGATCCAGATAATGTTTTATATCAAAATTTATGTTAAGCAAAGTCAAGTTACTTGACCTTTGGTCTGTCAAAACATTCCTCAAGTATGCTTTGAGATATTTTCATAGAGTTCACTCTCAACCTTCATTACAGGAAGAATGCACAGTACCTTCAGCAAGGCATATAAATTAGGAAGAAGCTTGATATCAGGCAGACGGAGGGCTTCACAAAGGGTGGATGGAAGCTCTGTATCCTTCCCTCTGTGTTTTCATTTGATTATCCAACAGCGAAGCTCAGCTGAGAGTGTGTCAGGATTAGGCATGTCACTTCTTTACATGACAGTGTGATGCGCCTCTAATGTATTGAACTTGAGCTGTCCCACGACTGCAGGTACCAGGAATAAGCATTTAAGAGCTATCAGGTGCTGTTCTGAAAATATATCTTTAAGTTCCTGAATGATGTGCTCCTTGTTGGAACCCTTAGAGTTTCTTTATAATAGCTTTCAGAGGATAATTGAGATTCCAGGTTACCTTGCTGAGCCCTGTGGAATTTCCCAGGGCTGAACATCAAGCTTGCATCTATATTCATTAGGGGTTTTGTCTCATAAAAAGTGTTTGGGAGAGTCCCATCCTTTTCAATTTCATGGAATAGCTTGCTAAGGAAAGATTTTAAATCTGAACATCAAGCTTGATTGCCAAATTTGTTGCTTCCTCAAACCAAAGCTCATGATAAACGTCAATATTTTCCATGACTTCATTGAGTGAATGCAGCACTGCAGTCAGGCTTCTGGTGGCAAAGAAGACATCAGAAGTTTGTCCCTGGAGGTTTTCCCCAAAGGCTCTGGTAGAAGATAAGACATCTTTAATAACAACAATGGTAACAATGAAATCAAAATCTGTTACTGCACTACAGAGTACAAATGCTCAACCAGTCCTGTAGTTAGTTTTTCCATCTAATATTGTGTCACTATTTATACCACCTAAACATAAAACAAGTGCTTAGAGGAGGTCCACTGAAATTTCAAAAGCATCATCCTGCCTGTTCACTGAAAATGGCAAATTTCCTTCAGTTCTTTACCCTTTTCTTCACTGTTCTGAAAAAGAATATAAATTACATGGTTGAGTTCTAAAAGAAGCTGTGGTGATGGATGGAAAAAGAGCAACCTTCCTCAGTTGTCCTAATGCCACAGACACCCCCACCAGAGGCACTGATTTTGCCAACTACACGTTGAAGGCACAGGAAGAGCAGAGGGTGTAGATAGCTTGGGGATATTTCTCCAAAAGTCCAGAAGCAACAACTTTCATTTTGGAAGAGAATCTGCTAGACGCAATGTAAGTCTGGCCACGACAGTACTCCATATTTAGTCCCCACTTTTCAGTTATTGTAGTATGAAATTTCACAGCCAAAATTTCGGCATAGCTTCATATGGCTGGTAGCTCATAAATTCCTCTCTCGGGTTATGAGATTCATCTACAAACCTCACCAACATGGAAGGTACTCTTCCCCTGCTATGTCCCCCATGTTGCCGGTGATGATGGAAAAGGAGTGTGAGTCTCACTTCCCTGAGGGTTTCTTCTTGAGTGCAGCTCTCTCAGATCTCTGGCATCTGTTTCTGCTGTGTGTTTGAACAGAACAATGTGTTAACCTCTGTGGTCTCAAAGCAATTTCTCAGGACCCCTTCACCAGAATTTATCCGGCACTCCAGCAGAGCCTGAAAAGTCATGAGGAGTGAAGAGACCTTCCGAGACTTCATCAGCCTTGTGCCCACCCAGAGGTATGCTTTGTTTTCCTACAAGAATCCAAGCTTCAAATAGAGACTGTAAGTGCTGTTTTCCTTCTCTTCCTGCTCATCCGCCCTTCTTCTGCACTGGATTTCTGACCATTGCTGTTGCTTTTTCTTTATGCTTTTATTCCTGTTCAGAAGTTTTGTAATTTTTTTTCTGTTTTAGTGTCCTGGTTTCATCTTCACTCAATTCTTTTATTTGTTTTTTTGTGTCTACTATGTGGATTGTTCAAATGACTGATAAGGTCAAATATTGTTGGCATTGCATTATGTCAGAGAATGATCCTAAAGGGCTAGTTCTTCAGATCATAGAGGTCCTGAAGTGTTTGGCACATAATCGGTAATGTTTATTCAGTTGATCAGGTGTTTCATCTTCCAAGTCAGCTCTCCTACAATTCTCCACCCACTTCTGGCATCTGGCCAGATCCCATGGGAACCTGCAGAAGGCCAGGTGGGACTATGTGCTCTTCTGTGTGCAGCTGGGGGCAGTGTAGAAGTTCAGCATTGTTACCCACCGGCCCTCCCCTTCCTGCCTCCTCAGGGCAGCAGCCTGCCCATTGGGATTGAGGAGGGGAACCTGGGGACTAGCCAACTTGGCAGGGCCACACCCCTCTCCTTATTTTTGATGAAGGCACACAGTGATATAAATTTATACTTTTTTTTTTTGAGAGAGAGAATCAGTTTTATTTAGTTGTTCATGTGGCTTTCATTGCTCCAACACTTCGCTGTGTATGTGACACTGGGGTTTGAACTCACATCCTCATGCATGCCAGGCAAGCACTGTAACCACTGATAGCCATAAATTTAACTCTTAAGAATGCTTTCATACTGTCCCAGAGGTTATGATATGTTGTGTTTTCATTTACATTCATTTCCAAGAATTTCTTGATTTCTGTTTCTCATTTCTTCTTTGGTCCATTCTTCATGTAAAGTGTATTATTCAATCTCCACTTATTTGGGTACTTTCTGTTCTTTTTCTTGCTCTTAATTGCTAGGATCGTACTGTTGTGGTCTGATAGGATGCATGGGATTATATCAACTTCTTTGTATTTCCTAAGATTACCTTTGTGGATTGAGATATGATCTATTTTGGAAAAGGATCCATGCACTGCTGAAAAGGTAAACTCAGTTGATTTGAGATGGAATATTTTATAGATGTCTGTTCAGTCCATTTGATTTATAGAGTTGTTTAGGCTGGAGACTTCTATGTTGATTTTTTGTTTTGATGATCTATCTATTGGTGATAAAGGTGTATTAAAGTCCCCTAGTATTACTGTGTTGATATCTGTAAGTAGTTTAATATAATGGAGTAATTTTTTGACATATTTGGGAGTGTAGGAGTTTGGTGAATAAATGTCAACTATGCTCACATGTTTTTGATGTAGTGTTCCCTTAACTAATATGTAGCGGTCTTTGTCTCTTCTGGCTAATTTTTGGTTGAAAACTAGTTTGCTGGATATGAGTAGCACAACACCGGCTTGATTTTTTTTGGTCTGTAAGCAGGTTTTTTTTTCTTTCCTCAACCTTTTACCTTCAGACTGTGGCTGTCTTTGGCTGTGAGATGAGTCTCTGGTAAACAGTATATTGTTGGATTTTGTCTTTTGATCCAGTCTGTTAATCTAGTCTTTTGATTGGGGCATTGAGTCCATTCACTTCCAGTGTTAGACTAATACGTGATTTTGGTTCTCTGGCATTGTGACCGTTGCTGTATTTTGTGCCATCTTGGATACCTTTTGGTGAGGTATGCTTTTATTGAATCTCCTCTGATTGTGGGCTTTGGGAATTTGATTGTTCCTCTGTTTCAAGTTTGTCTTTAAGTATCCTCTGTAGAGCTGGTTTTGTGTTCATGTATATTGCTAGTTTGTTCTTATCCCGGAAAGTTTTTATTTTCCCATCAAATTAAAGGTTAGTTTTGCTGGGTATAGCATTTTGGGGTGATAATTATTTTCTTTCAATGTTTGAAAATTTTTGTTCCACGTTCTCCTCACCTTTATGGTCTGATTTGAGAAATCCATAGTGATCATTATTGGTTTGCCTCTGAATGTGACTTGGTGTTTTTCTCTTGCCACTTTTAGTATTCTTTACTTGTTTTCTCTGTTATTCATTTTGAATATGATGTGTCTCATTGAGTTTCTCATTTGGTGTATTTGGGGCCTATAGGCCTATTGAATATGAATATCCGATTCTATTCTGATATGAGGGACATTTTCTTTGATTATCTCACTGAGAAGTTCTTTATGCTGCTTCTGCTTTGCTCAATGTTCTTCCTATCCCAATCACAATCAGGTTATCTCTTCTGATTTCATCCCATACTTCTTGGAAATTCTGATCATGGTCAATAAGTTTTTCTTCTTTTCTGTCCTCTGTGCATTCAAGATTACTCAGTCTGTCTTCATAGACCAACATTCTTCCTTTGAGAGCTTAAGTTCTCTTTTCTACTAGGTTTACTCTGATATTAATATCTTCCATTGAGCTTTTAATTTGGTTGATTGTGTTTTTCAATTCTAAGAGCTCTGCTACATCTTTTTTTCAGTCTCTAATTATTTATTAAAATGGCATTTCAGCTCCTGTAATTGGTTTTTAAATTTTCTTCCTTAAATCTTCTTCTAATTCTTTGATCATTTAAATAATCAGGTTGTTGTTACTTTCTCCTAAATTTTCATCCAGGTCCCTATCCGTGGAATGCTTAGCTGGAGAGTTGTGGGTTCTAGGAGGAGAATTATTTCCCCTATACTCATTTTCAGAGTCAGGGAGTGGGGCTTGAGATCTCTCACTGGTTATTTCACTTTGGGACTTTTTTGATGGATTGTGAGTTTTTTAGCTCTTCACTTACTTGGGCTGGGGTACAATTTGAATGGTACAGTTCAACAGCTGGCTCTCCAACCTGTGAATTATTATTGACCTTTACAATTTCCAATGCCTTACAAAAAAAGGGAAAAGAGTCAATATGTATAGCCAATGGAATAGACAGCAATGAAGTGATTACTTTTTCCTTCTTTAACTGTTACAATTACCTCATATGAGAGGCATAGAAGGATTAGCAACTATCTTCTGTCAGATTATAACTGTCAGACTATAGCTGGTTTAAAAGCAAGCACCCATTTTCAAGTTTGGAATTCACTTCAGATTTCCATTACCTCCCTAGGTAAGGGAAAATAGACTTGAGAGCAAAGGAGATGTGATAGGAAGGTAGAGAGGAACTTGTGAATTTGGAGTGAGAGCAGCAAGAGAGTGGAGAGGATGTAGGTTATTCTAAGAAAATAAAAATAAACAGGAAAAGGGAAAAAAGAGGGAGAAACTGAGGTAAAGACTTTAGGGGAGGGTAAGAGAGAGAGGAATAATGTTTAGCTATTGCCAGGAGAAAGTGAATGAAGGGTTAGTAGAGAAGCTCACCACCAGGAGGTTATACAGCCCAACACAATAAGTGCTGGCCTGCAAGAACACAAACAAAACCAAATCAAACCTGAGCAAAACAAGCAAATCAAAAGAATCAATAAATAAAGAACAAGCAAAACAGAGGAAACACAGCACAACACAACAAAAGAGCCAATCTGAAAGGAAAGTTGGGAGGACTGTGGTTTGTTTCCACCGAGGAGGTCAAAATAGAGTGTGGGTTGATGATCACATCTGGCTCCTGGTTGGAGGCACTTCCAGGATGAGTTGGCTGGAGGGCCTGGCTTTTAATGT
>PVKS010038589.1:0-17834 GCA_004027875.1 Aplodontia rufa
ACTGGAGAGAAGTTCCTTTTGAGTTCTTTAGCCCATTTATCGATTGGATTATTTGTGAGTTTGGACTTTAGTTTCTTTAATTCCCTGTATATTCTGGATATAAGTCCTCTGTCCGAGGTGTAGCAGGCAAAAGTTTTCTCCCATTCTGTAGGTTCTCTCTTGATGCTCTTGACTAGATCTTTAGCTGTGCAGAAACTTTTTAGTTTAATTGCATCCCATTCATTTAATTTTGATTTTACAGCATGAGCCATAGGAGTTTTGTTAAGGAAGTAGCTGCCAACTCTATAACCAACATGACACCATTAAACTCAGGCTTGGGAGGAGATGCACAGCTCTTTGAAGCTGGATGAGCTGGTTCCAGTTTATCACCTTCTTTCCTTCTAAGTCCATATTCTTTCAATCCTATCTTGTCTCTTACCAGACTTTTGTTTCCTCAAAGCAGATGTGCAACAGGAAATGCCTGTAATTAAAAAGAAAAAAGGAATAAGCCATCCTGAGGTGGTTAACTTACAACCCTAGCTCAGATTGCCAGGGATGGGTTGTAAAAGAAGGAGATTCAGGGGCTGGAGCAGTGGCTCAGTGGCTATGGCATTTGCCTGGCATGCGCAGGTTCACTGGTTCAAACTCCAGCACACACGTACACAACTAAGTGTCAGAGCAACGAAACTCATGTGAAAAAAACTCAATAAAAATTGATTCTCTCTGTCTCTCTCTCTCACTGTCCTTCTCTCTTTAAAAAAAAATAAAATAAAAAATAAAGTAGTTAATATTAAAAACAAAAAAGAGAGAAGGAGATTCATACATCAGATGAGAGTTGCAAGGTTTCCAGGCCTAGCAGCACACGTGACTTGCCTGGAAAACTTGTTACAACACAGATAGGGGGACCAGCATCAAGACCAAAAGGACAGACTGGAGTCAGGCAGTTTATATCTAAATCTGGCTCTGCCCTTGCGCAGAGTTCTTGGGCAGGTTCCTCACCCTATTGTGTCAGTTTCCTCATTGACAGATGGTAATAATAATATTTATCTCACCGGATTATAAATGTAAAGTACTTAAAACAGTCTTTGGCACCTAGGAAACACTTCATAAGTATTAGCTGTCGTTATGTTGTTGTTACTGAGACTTCTGGAGTAAGATCCATCTGTATTTTTTAATAAACTCCTCCAGTGATTTTTATGTAAGCAGCTGGGTTTATACATAGACATTTGGGGAAATCCCTGAAGTCTATGCTTCTTGCTTATTGGGGAGTTGAGTAGTATCTTATAGGAACCAAAACCAATCTAAGAGTGAAACTCACAATGGTCCTCAAGTATCTGGGACACTCTGTAAACCCTAAGTTCAGCAGGATCTTCTTGGAAATTTTTTTTTTTTTTTTGGTATCAGGAATTGAACCCAGTGACACTCAACCACTAAGTCACATTCCCAGCCTGCCAAACTTTTTTTTTTCTTTTCTTGAGTTAAGTCAGGGTGCTCAACTAAAGTGCTCACTAAAGTGCTCACTAAAGTGCTTAGGGTCTTGCTAAGTTGCTGAATCGGCTTTGACCTTGTGATCCTCCTGCCTCAGCCACCCAAGCCACTGGGATTACAGATTTACAGGTGTGTGCTGCCCCACACTCCCCCCACCCACAGTTCTTGGAAAACTTTTTTTTTAATTTTATTTTGTTTTAGGAAAACATTTCTGAAGCCTTTATTTACCAAAGTTTTAAAAACAAATACCCTCTGTTTTGCAAGCAATGTTTTGTTTAGAAAGGACTACCCAGTTACGGCACTGTGATATTGTGAATAAAGAATGTACAAGGGAAACAAACTAATGTTTCTAACATTTGGAGATTTGCTAATATTACTGATTGAAGTGGAGATAACACATTATAACTCCCAGTCCATCATTTAGGGTAGAGTTAATGATTACTAAAAAGTCTTCCTATACGTGCTCCGGTCGGGTCACATATTCTGCATGGTTAAATATTTCACAGTCTCTTTTGTCAATATATATAAAATGGATTGCAAAGATATACACAAAAAATGAGCATTGTACTCCTCAGATAATTATATTAGTTATATACATGTTTGTGTATATGTGTAGAGATACAATTTTTTTGTTTTTGTTGTTTTGCACTAAATCTCTTCACTATTTCTTGTAGCAACTATGAAAGCACAATTTTTTACTTTTAATTTGATACAAAATATATATAAAGAGTTGTTATCCTTGGACTTCAATGAAATTGATTTGTATAACCAACAAATCAAGAGCATCCTAAGGATAGGTATAAAATAAGAAGGGTAAACATTGATGGAATAAGAAACAGATCCAAGGAAGAGTGCTATCATAAAACTGTAGCCTCGATCTCTTGAATGCCAGTCTCCTGGCAGATACTAAACATCCAATCACGAGGGTTATTTTCCTGAAGGGTGTAAAGCTGGTTTGAAATTTCTTCAGTCACAGAGCAGCCTATGCATGCCAATTAGAAACTGACAGACACTGGATGTGCTTGGAAGATCAAACACTACCTACAGAAACAGTAAGCTCCTTAGTAGTTTGTCTTTTTTGTTGTTTTATTCTTGCTAAATTGACAACTTGCACAATACCTGTGCTATATTCTGTAGGTCTAACATGAAATACTGTATAAAGTTGGCAGCTGGTAATTTTTCTAGTTAAGAGCAAGAAAAAGCATAATTTCTGATCAAACATAGGATTGGAATCACTCTCTAAAGTGCACAATTGATGGTCCACAATCTCAAATACCTAAAACTATTTATCTTGGAAGGGAGACAAGAAACAGGGAAATAAATTACAGTCAGTGCTAGTTAATTTAGGAAAGAAGGGGAAAACAAGTTCAAGTAGTGAAGTTTAACAACTTATTCAATATGATGTAGCTTTCCCCAGTCTGTCCCACACACTTGCTAACAGGTATGTTAAATTAAGGTCAAATTTAACCTGAATATACTTCTGCTTTTTTTTTTTTTTTTTTTTTTTAAAGAGAGAGGGACAGTGAGAGAGAGAAAGAAACAACTTTATTTATTTTTTCACATGGCCTTCGTTGCTCCAACACTTAGTTGTGTTCGTGGTGCTGGGGTTTGAACCCAGGTCCTCGTGCTTGCCAGGCAAGCGCCGAAACCGCTGAGCCACCACTCCAGCCCTACTTCTGCTTATTAAGATCTGAGATAGGAATGGTCATAGTACTGAAGGCAAAAAACAAATGGACTACAAAAGGGGGAAAACGAATTGTCTATTATTCAAAGGATTCAACCAGAGATAAAACCTATATATAAGCATGTGTATAGTTCAAATAAAATAAAAATAAAAGGACTATTTCATGTCATGACTGCTTGTTGACTTCCCCTTCATATGCATTCCCTGTGCCATTCTGTAATAAGATGAACCAGAACCAAGGCCATACAAATGACTACAATATTTGGCATCATCAATATGATCTTCAAAGAACATTTCTCTCATTTTGAAAAAGGCCATTCCTGTAAGCAATGAATCAGATCCTGCCTGATGGTGCAGTCCTATCTGTTCCAGCTCTAACTGTACATCAGCTTCCTGTAATCCACCTTTACGATTTTTGCAGCTCTTCATGAGGTACTTCACGTCGTAATGACAGGAAAAAACAATCAAAGGATCTCAAAGTAGTCAAGTTCTTCTTCAGGCAAATTAGAGTTGGTCAGGATTTTTATTAAATAGCCAAAGTCATAACCACTGAGAAATGATAACCATTTGACCCCTTCACAGAGTCGTAAGAAGTTCTGCAAAGTACTGGGTCTCAATTCCTTCCTCCTCATGCTTTTTAAACCAGACACCAGATGTTGTTAGGAGCTCTATAGAATCCTGGGCAAAAATATCCTCTGTCAAATTAAATTTAAAACTAAACTGCCAGGTTGAAGTTCCTTGTTCATTCATAAATGTCAGTCCTAGCTGAATTATCTTTAATAAATCTACATTACATCACAATAGTTGGTACTGTTAGTTGGTAGATAGTCAGCATTACTCCTGAATTCTCCAATGGGTTTAGCAACCACACCTGGAAACTCAGTGTCCATAGCAACATAATTATATTTTCGGATAACTTGACAAATTTTCTTCATTTCTTCATCCAGATTACAAGCCCAAACTTCCCAAATTCTTTGGCTATGATCTACCGTCGCTGCTGGCATAGTAAGTGCACAGGGTGTCTAGAAGCCATCCACCAAAATGTTACATATGATTGAAGATTTGTTTCATGAAATACTTTGTCCTTTATTTGTGTACTTGTGTTTCTGAGCTCATCCTCCTCTCCTTGCCCTCCCCGCTTCTCCTCCCCATAGAGGCAGCCATGGGGTGGCAGGGGGTGCCCCAGAGATGCTGCTTGCCCAGCAACTGGGAAGGGAAGCTGGAACTGCACAGTGGTAGCTTCTTGCACCAGAAAACTTCTTATATGTCCTTATTCTTCCCTTGAAAACCTGGGCTGTAGGATACCATAGACTCCTTGTAAAACAAAATAAGGAAAAATTAAAACAGAATCCACAAAGTGTCGTCGTAATTAATGATAGCACTGAACATGAGTAGGAGGCATAGGCTAATCTGCATTCTTGTAATTTCCCCCTCAATGTACATTTATGTGTGCCTTATAGACCTATCTCCTTTCCTCCCTTCCTTCCTTTCTTCTTTTCTGTGCTGGGGATTAAACCCAGGGCTCATGCATGCTAGGCAAATGCCCTAGCAGTGATCTACATCCCCAGCCCAAAGCCTATGTTTGCTTTTTGGCCCAGATTGATATAAGGAGTCCTTAGGTCTCTAGCTTTGCTCTAACTTCAAGAATTGAAACAGAGAATAGTTTATGTTACAAATGGGTTAACCACCAACTGTTAAGGCTAAGGAGATCTGAGCACAGGTAGTGCACAGCTCTACTGGCCCCCATGGTAAATACAGTGAAGATTCACTGATGGTGGTTCCATTGTGTATTAGTTGGCTTGGGTTGCCATAACAAATACCTCAGCTGCATGTCGGAAACCATGCATCCATTTTCTCCCAGTCCTGGAGATGAGGGTGCCAGTGTGGATGGCTTCTGGTAATGACTGTCTCCCTGCTGTCTCGTCTGTATGTCTTCACAGGCAAGCAGGGAGGGTTGGGGATACAGCCCTCTCTTTCTGGAACTTCCTCATTCTATAAGGCCACAATTAACCCAATTTAATTTTTTTAAGAGAGAGAAAGAAAGAAATAATTAATTTTATTTATTTTTTCATCTGGTTTATTTGTTTTTTTCCAACACTTAGTTGTGTATGTGGTTCTGGGTTTTGAACCTGGGTCTTTGCACATGCCAGGCAAGAGCTCTAACTGTTGAACTGTTCCAGCCCCACCTAATTTAATCTTCATCATCTCCTAAAGACTCTATTTCCAAATAATGTTGGCAGTTGGAGCTTTACTGTACGAATTTTGAGGGATGCAATTCAGTCCCTAGCATTTTGTTTTCAAAGGATATTGTGGAAGATTTGACTTTGGAAAAATGCTTCCATTTTTCCATTTTGAATGATAATTGTTGAATGGTATTTCTTAAGTGGTATAATATCACATGAGAATTGTGGAAAACAAGAAAAAGGATAGTCTACTTATAGACCTCTCCATTCCATAGGTTGACTCTAGCCTTCTCACTACACTTGAACTAGCCTGCTATCCTCAGTAAACTTAATTAGCCTCCTCATCTGTGAACAGTATGAAATAATGCTTAGTGCCTAAAGTTGTTAAAAGGATTAAAGGAGAATTGTGAATCACATAGCAAACTGTCTGACTGGAAACCATTCAGTAAGTGGTACCTTAGAACAATATGCCAGTTCTTAAACATAAAATTCTAAACCAACACAGATACACAGTATAAAATATCAAAAGAACACACAAAGCTAACTGCATCATAAGGAGTGATGTGTGATCAAAGACATGCTGTAAATTAATATCAGATTATATATTGTGAAAAGTGTGATTTCCTAGGTGTGTGAAATTGACAATCTATTTCTAAGAAAAAGGACGCTTTCAGAGTAGGTTTTTCTTTTGTCCTTTGTATAAAGAGAAAGAAAATACTAGGTGCAGTGGTGCACATCTGTAATCCCAGCCACTCAGGAGTCTGAGGCAGGAGGATCAAAAGTTTGAGGCCAGCCTGGGTAACTTAGTGAAACCCTGTCTCAAAATAAAAATAAAAAGAGCTGCAGATGTAGCTCGGTAGTAGAGCACCCCTGGGTTCAACCCCCAGTATCACAAGAAACAAAACACTAAAAGGAAGATATGTCAAGGAGGGCATTTTTTATGCTTAAGAAGGAAAGCTGAATGTGCATAGTTTTATGAGTTGTTACTCAGAAAGACCTAAAAGGACAGTTTTTAACTAGCTACTATAAAATCCTTAAGTTGCTTAGACCCAGGCAGGGATGCAGAGCTGACAAATCGTGTTGTGGCTGCCTGCCATCCGCCCCAGTTAAGAGCTTCTTCTAATCAGCAGATTGCTGCGTGAGGTAGCTCATACTCTTAACTCCACTTAGAAACTGACTTTGAAGCAAGGTCAAGAGAGATGCTAAATTGCATGTACAATGAGTATCTAAGGATAGCCTTGAATTAAATCATCAGGCAAACCAACTTCATCTTTTTCTCCAGGGCTCTGGATATCTTGTTGTGTCCCCTTGTCCTTCACCTCCATCCCTCTCCACTTCTCCCACTTGCCCACCACCAAGTTGGCTCTTCAGGATTCAGGGAGTAACCACTCATGTTTATTCGATCCACAGACATGATCTGTGTGTCTGTGCCAAGCACAGAGTAGGTGCTAGAGGTATAAATGTGGATTAAGAATATTTGCAAACTCTGGTTTGAGAAACAGAAATGAAAATAGTCACTATAATTTGATGACTGATTAAAAAAGTTCTGTGACTGTACAGAAGCGGATATGACTGCTCTACTTTGAGAAGATGAGAGAGTCTCTCAGAGGTAATGATTTTTGACAAGAGGGTCGAGTGGGTAAAGGCTGGGAAGAAAATTCTGAGCAGAAGAAACAATGTATGCAAAAGCTTGGATGTGCATGTGGTTGACATGTATGTTTCATGGAGGACCCAGAGGCTGGAGAGAGATTGTAATGGTGATAACATGTGGATGTGAGACTCAAAGGCAAAACACTTTTAGAACTGGAAGGAATCTTAGAACTCATGTAGATCAACCTCATCATTTTACAAGATAGACTGAAGCAGGGGCGGGGGCACAGCTTAAGTGGAGTGCTTGCCTAGCATGTTCAAGGCCCTGGGTTTGATCCTTTAAAAAAAAAAAACACCTTAAACAAACCAACAAAAATAGGCAGCTAATGACTTGTTCAGAACAGGACCAGAGGCAATCTCTCCCATTTCAACTTCTGCTCCTATTTCTGTGGCCTCGGACTACAGCTCCTAGCACCCACCTGGAAAATTGGTCCCATGAAGCCTGGAAATGTGGAATTCAGCGTATGGAGTTTAGATCTGTAGGGCTATGCCTGTGCATTAATGCTGTGTTAATTTGACAATATTTATTTATTTATTTATGTATATATGTTGAGGCTACCAGGGCTTTGTACATGCTAGGCAAGTGCTGGGCCACTGAGCTGTATACCCTCAACCACAAAATTTGACAAATACTTTATATGTATTATTATCAGACTTAAAAGGCAGCATATTAGTTTTCTTGCTGCTCAAACAACCATGAACTTGGTGACTTGACAGATCTGGAGGCAAAATTTCTGAAATCAGTTTCTCCTAGCAACAGTCAAGCTGTAGGCAAAACTGACTCCTAGAAGCTCTGGGGAAAATTCCTTCCTTGCCTGTTCCAGTGCTAGAGGTTACCCACATTCCTCTGCTGTTGTCATATTCCCTTCCCCACCTTCTCACCTCCCTGTCACAAGGACCCTCGAGATTGAGGACCCTCGTGATTACATTTCAGGTCTCCCTCGTAAGATCTTTAGTCACTCTGCAAAGTCTCTTTTATAAAATAAAGTAAAATTCAGATTCTGCAAATCAGGAAATGAATATTTTTGTTGTTGTTGTTTGGACTGAGGTTATTCAGTTTACTCTGGAGAGCAATGTTCTTTGTTCCAAATTGGAAGTAGGCAGAAGATACCTGCATGTTTAGGGTTGAGGACTTGGGAATTCAAGGGCATGTAGAAAGGGCTGGGACAAGTAGCTCTCCTTAATGCAGTGTGTGGAGAATCAGATATACCTGAGGGGTTTGGTGTGATCTTTGCAGGGAGGAAGGCTCTAGTCTACTCTTCCTCTGTTCTTAATAAATGCCATTCTAGTTGAATTAACATCAAACATCAGGCTGGAAATGAATTTGTCAGTTCAAAAAGGATTGAAGAAGTCCTGAAATTAGTGCTGGCTGCTCACTATTAACAGAACCCCATGATTAGCTATGCACTGAGAGTGATTATTATTATTTTTTAAAGTATGGATAGAGGAGGTTCATAGTTTCTGACTCTGGATTGGCTGTGTGTACAATTCAGAACATGCTGCTGACTTTTCAGAGCAGAATTACCCTTAGACCCCAGTAAGAGGGGCTCCTGTTCCAGACCTGACATCTGAGATCCCATTATAGCTTCCTGTGACTGTGACCATATCTAAGTGTACCAAGGGGACATACTCACCTGGAGACTAAACTCCTCCTCCAACCATTTTCTAGGTTGAGGGAATTTGGGGTCTTATCCAAGTAGTCCCAAGTCTGCTTCTAATACCTATACCAATGTCTTGTCCAGCAGCACCTGATGTCAAAAGGCACCACTGGTGTGTGCTCCCCTAGGCCCTGGGGTGGTCAAGGGGCAGCTCTTTGTTGGGGATGGATGGTGCTATGGTCTGAATGTTTATGTTCCCCAAAATTCATAAACTGAAATCCTAATCTACCAGGTTATGGTATTAAAGGGTGAGGGCTTTGGGAGATAAGTGATTAATACCCTTATACAAGCAGCTCCCCACTCAAACAACAACACTCTTGCCCCTTCCACCATGTGAAGTTACAATTAGAATCGGAAAGTAGGTTCACCAGACACTGAGTCTGTCAGTGCCTTGATCTTGGACTTTCTAGCCTCCAGAACTGTAAGAAATAAATTCTGTTTTGTAAGCTGCCTAGTTAATGGCACTTTGTTATAACAGTCCAAACAGACTAACACAGGTGGAACTTGGACAAAGTTCAGGATCCACATGGGTAAGCTCCAGGCTGCGATAGCACAGGACAAATCTTTAGAGCCAATGTCATGCACCAGATGTCAGCTTTTTCTGTGTGATTTTTTAGGGACTTGTGGAGAACTCTAGGGAGTCTAAAAAGTCCATCCTAATAAAGGTATATTTGTAGGTGCTGGAGCAGTGGCTCAGTGGTAGAATACTTACCTGGTATGTGTGAGGACCTGGGTTTGAACCCCAGCACCACATACACAAACAAGTGTTGGAAAAACTAGAACCAGGTGGAAAAAATGAAATAGAATTCTCTCTCTCTCTCCTTCAAAAAATGAAGGTATATTTGTATATTTTGAAGGTAGGATGATCAAATATCTTTTACTTCAGTTTGCAGCCTAATTTATAACTTTTAAGTATGTGAGTTGTGGGCTTCCTTGCTGTTCTTGTCTTGGGTCCTGTATGTGCAAGTGACAAGACTGGACCGAGCTCTAATCACTGCCATGTAATAGAAACATCCAGGTCAAAGGTGGCCACAGCGCACAAAGCAGTGCAGTCACCATGGTGGAAGGATTAAGTTGGATCTTTGGGTGGTAGGCAAAATATAATAAGTTCAGTTAATAACACAATTTTTAGAAAAGTATATCTATCTTAGGATCTCAAACTTCATAAAATAGGGTATTTAGTTTGCTGGGTTGAGGGGAATAAACATGATCAATGGTATGTTAACATTAAGTTCAACAAAACACTCTCTGGTGTTTAGATTTCAGAAAATGTCCGATTCTTTTTTTCTGAATTTTAGTCCTGTCATAGCTATGCAATTCAGCTTCGTGGGAACTAAAAATAACATTGGGAGAACTCTAAGAGAACAAAACAGTGAGTGATTTCTCACAAATAGTGTTCTTCCATGTAGCGTTCTTCCATGGAGATTCACTTAAATCATGTTCTTTGAACCAAATAAGTCTAGGAGGGAACTTCTCTTAACGGACAAAGCAGGAAAAATTTCTCCAAATTTTCCTGGGTTGGTTTATCAATTGATTTCTTTGGATAATCTTCTTAATAAGGATTAAAACTAAAGTTCAGTAATTCTTTTTTTTTTTTTTAAGAGAGAGGGACAGGGGTTGGGGATTTAGCTCAGTGGCAGAGAGCTTGCCTACCAAGGGCAAGGCCCCGAGTTCGGCCCTGAAAAAAAAAAAAAAAAAAAAAAAAAAAAGAGAGGGACAGTGAGAGAGAGAGAGAAAGGGAGAATCAATTTTATTTAGTTTTTCATGTGGCTTTTGTTGCTCTGACACTTGTTGTGTACGTGGTGCCAATGCTTGAACTGGTATCCTCACACATGCCAGGCAAGCGCTGTAACCTCTGAGCCACCACTCCAGCCCCTCAATAACTATTAATCACAAAATACACATGGGTTACTTTAGTTTCCTCTTTGACTATTTTTGTTATAGTTGTGTTTTGAAAACACATGTGAAGTTTTATAATTGTGATTAAAAATAGCATACACTTGTGCTATCTCAGTATTGTGTACTTTATATACCTGTTCTTAGAGGCACAGAATTTTCAAGGTGATGCAAGATTAATTCCTTCATTTCTGAATTTCTCCCCTGTACTTTTGCAATTCTTTTTTTCCCCTTCTCCTTTAGAGAGAGTCAATTTTATTTCTTTCTTTCATCTGGCTTTTCTTTTTCTGACACTTAGTTGTGTATATGGTCATGGGGATTGAACCTGGGTCCTGTACCACTGAGCCACCTCTCCAGCCCAACTTTTGCAGTTCTTTTTTTTTTAATTCAAGAGAGAGGGACTGTGAGAGAGAGAGAGAGAGAGAGAAAGAGAGAGAGAGAGAGAGATATGAAATCAATTTTATTTAGTTTTCCACATGGCTTTCATTGCTCTGAGACTTTGTTGTATATGTGGTGCTGGGGTTTGAACTTGCATCCTCGTGCATGCCTGGAGAGTGCAGGAACGGCTGAGCTACCATTTCAGCCCAACTTTTGCAGTTCTTAACCCACATGGACACATTATTTGTAAAAAGCCAGAATTCCTATTTTTAAAATAATCAAACCAATCAGCAATAACTGCTGAGTTGAATTATCTGGAGCTGAGATCTTAGATTTTGAAGGTCATAACCTGAGAACTTTAGATTTAAAAAAAAGGAAATAAATTGATCAGTTATCAATATATAAAACTAAATAAAGTTGATTCTTTCTCTCTCTCTCTCCCTCCCACTGTTCCTCTCTTTAAAAAAAAATAAAAGTAACATATGGTTCAGCTGCCAGTTTGGATGTGGTTTATCTTCCAAATGTATGTGTGTGGAAGCTTGGTCCCCTGGGTGGCCTTGTTGGTACTGTAAGAGGCAGAGCCAAGGGGGAAGTCCTGAGGTACTGGATTAAGGTAGATTGTGTAGGAACCCTGAGCTCTCATGAGAATTTGGTATAAGAGCAAGCATGACCCTTGAATCACTCGCTTGTGACTTGTTTCCAGATGTGAGCTCTTCCTTCTGCACATGGTCCTGTTATTGTGATGCCATCTATCATTAAACCATCACCAAAAACCCCACCAATAGGGTCTGCCCAATCTTGACTTTGGACCTCCAGAACTATGAACTAAATGAGCCTATCTCTTTGTAATGTTAGTCTACCTCAGATATATCTTTTTTAATAAGAATTCTTTTTAAGAGAGAGAGGAGAGAGAGAGAGAGAGAGAGAGAATCGGTTTTATTTATTTTTTTCATCCGTTTTTGTTTCTTTGACCCTCAGTTGTCTATGTTGTCCTGGGGTTCCAACGCAGGCCCTCGTGCACATGGCAAGTGCTCTACCGATGAGCCAAACCCCTGCCTCATATATTTTAATACAGCAACACAAAATGACTAATATACTAGCAATTCTACCTCTGGGTATATGTCCAAAAGAATTAAAAGCAGGGTCTCTTTGTGTGTGTGTGTGTGTGTGTGTGTGTGTGATTCTGGGTATTGAACCCAGGGCCTCATACATACTAGGCAAGAGCTCTCCCACTTCTGTAGCCCTTAAAAGAAAAGAATTTTTTTGAGACAGGGTTTCACCAAGTTGTCCAGGCTAACCTATAACTTGTGTTCTTCCTTTCTCAGCCTCCTGAGCAGCTGACATTACAGATATGCTTGAAAGCAGAATCTCAAAGAGATATTTACTCACTGATGTTCAAAGTAGTACTACTCCTTTGTGTGTGTGTGTCTCTCTCTCTCTCTCGCTCTCTGTGTGTGTGTGTGTGTGTGTTTCTGGTACCCAGGGCATTTAATCACTGAGCCAAATCCCCAGCACTTTTTTTTTTTCAGAGATAGAGGGATAGTGAGAGAGAGAGAGAGGGAGAAAGAGAAAGAGAAAGAGAGAATCAATTTTATTTAGCTTTTCATCTGGTTTTCATTGCACCAACACTTAGTTGTGTCCGTGGTGCTGGGGTTTGAACCCAGCAAGGCTGTAATGGCTGAGCCACTGCTCCAACCCATCCCAGCCCTTTTTATTTTATTTTTTTTATTTTGAGACAGGGTCCCACCAAGTTGCATATGCCCTTGTTAAGTTGCTGAGCCTGACCTCAAACTTGTGATCCTCTGACCTCAACCTCCCGAGTTGCTGTGTTACAGGTATGTGCCACCACACCCAGCTATAACGCTATCGATAATAACCCAGAGTTGGAGGTAACCCAAGTGTCCATTGATGAGTAAATTGGTAAACAAAGTGTGGTATATACATACAATGAAGTAAATATTCAGCCTTTAAATACAGGAAGTTCTGTCACATGATACAGTATGGTGAACCTTGAGGACACTATGTTAAATGAAATAAGCAAATCATACAAAGGTAAATACTACAGGATTCCACTTATATGAGGCATCGGAAGCAACTGAAATCATAGAGACATCAAGTTGAACGATGGTAACCACAGGCCAGGGATGGAGAAACAGACAAGTTGTTTAATGAGTACAGAATTTCAGATTTGCAAGATGAAAACAGTCAGGAGATTAGTTGCCAGCATATGACTATGATCAACACTACTGAACTCTACCCTTAAAAGTAAGATTTACTTACTTTTAAGTTAGGTTTACCTTAAGATGGTAAACCTAACACTTTTTTTTTCCGAAATAAAAAAGTGTTGTTATACTATGAACATTGACAAACAAACAGTAGACCAGATTGGCCCCCATTGTTTGTTGACCCATGGTCTAACACAGCCCTACTCCCCCTGTAATCAGACCTTGCCTTCATTTATTTATTTTTCTCTAAAAGTTGTATGGAGTGGGAAGAGGAGAGGGAGGGAGAGAGACTAGGGATTAAACCCGGGACTTCATGCTTGCTAGGCAAGCACTTTACCACTGAGCTGTATCCCCAGCTTCCCCCCACCCCATATTTTTTTTAAAGAGAGAGGAACAGTGAGAGAGAGAAAGAGAGAGAGAATCAATTTTATTTAGTTTTTCATGTGGCTTTTGTTATTCTAACACTTTGTTGTGTACGTGGTGCTGCGATTAGAATTTGTGTCCTCGCACATGCCAGGCAGGCACTGTAACCGCTGAGCCACCGCTCCAGCTCCATCTCCCCCTGCCTTGTATAATTTATTTATTTGAGACATGGTCTTGCTAAAGTGCCCAGGCTGGCTTCAAATTTGCATTCCTGCTTTAGCCTCTGATGTAGCTGGGATTACAGTGGTGTGCCACCAAGCTCAGATCCCAAAGCCATTCTGTAGAGTTGATAGTGGCTAGAATATGGCTACCCCAGATCCATCCTACTGCTATTTGGAGTTAACTATAGATGCTTAATGATCAGGAAAACAATCTTTTATTTGACTGGGTGTGGACATAGCATTTAACTAAATCCCACAGGTACTAATCGCCAGGAAAGTAAGTCACATTGACCATTAGCCACTTTTAGGGAATTGTGGAAATTTGCCCCTTCTTCTTTACAGGAGTAATTAACATTTAAAAGCTAAGTAACTACTTAGAAGATAAATATTTATTATTATGTGCTAAGTGCCTGACTTCCTAGAGGTGGCATAAAACAGAAAGACAAATAAAGCCCAGTTCAGCAAGTATGAGTCTAAAATTAAACCATGAGTAAAATGCTTAGGATGCAATGTTCATTTCCTTTTATACTGTAAAGGAGGGCAAGCTAGAGGTGTTGCCTGACATGACGTAAATTGTTAAACTGAACAGCTTCTTTTCATTGTCTAGAAAAAAACCCAACCAATTCCAAAATAATCTATAGAATTTAAGTAGCATTCCATGAGTTAAAAAAGCATAAACATTACTTAATATAGCTTCAATCATATTGTCAGTGTTGTATTAGATTATTCATTCCTCCCAGGTATACACAAAGAAGTTCTTATCTCAAGTATCTGCTCTCAATGAATAATACTGTCTGAATATTAGTCTCTTCATAACAGATGCATAATTTTGTAAAAGAAAGTTGACTACATTTTGTGATCCTCCAAGTCTCCAACTTGTGCTGAGTTGCCTACATGCTGACAGGCCAAATGAAAGTTTTTTGCAGAGAAGGATCATTCTAAGGATTATATAAATTGTTTCCTAGAACAATAGTATGTTCTAAGGTGTTCTATACTAGACCAATGACCTACAGAAGTAAATTTTTTCTCCAATCATATATATATATATTTTTTTTTTTTAAAAGAACAGACTAGAACCTTATGTATTTGACACACACAGTGGGAGGTACAGGGTCTTAAGAAAATATACTCTGGCTGAGCATGGTGGCATATACTTGTAATCCTAGTGGCTCAGGAGGCTGAAGCAGGAGAACAGCAAGTTCAAAGCCAGCCTCAGCAACTTAGCAAGGACCTAAGCAACTTTGTGAGACCCTATCTCTAAATAAAATATAAAAAAGGCCTAGGGATGCAGCTCAGTGATTGAACAACACTGAGTTCAATCCCCTGTGCAAAAAAGGAAAATACACTCTGTGTTCAGGTGAACCCCCATCATTGGCCACTAAGAACCCTCAAAGGTGGGGAAAGAGGGGAGGGGACACCATAAATAAGACTAGGAGGGAAGGTCACTGCTCTATGGTCACTCAGAAAGGGCACACTGCTGGGGGCTCTGGGCCTCTTCTTCCTCAGCAATAGAAATACACAGCACAGGAAAGAGAAACAGCACAGGAAAACAGTAGCCACAGGTCTAAGTCTGCAATGCCTTCCTTTCAGGGGCACCTCACATGGGTAAGAGTGGGGAGGACACCAGAAGTAGGATGTGAGACAGGGCTTCCTTCCCTGTGGTGGGCTCCAGGGCTGCTCAGAGTCCAGAGGGCAAGATGAGCCAGGCTGGGACTGATAGTGTGCCACATCCTGGCATTGGTAGAACAGGACATAGACTGCCTTGGCCTCAATCGGATTCTCATTCACAGATGAGATGCTGTTGTCATCAGTGTAGCGCCACTGCTCGCTGTCCTTACTGCAGGCAAATGTAGAGTGTCCATCATGCATGCCCCCACAATGGTTGGAAACCACAATGAGATATATTTGCACAGTTTTGGAGCTGACTAGTTCTGTGGTTTGATGAAAAATTTGGAGAAGTCCAGATCCTGGAAAGGAAACTGCGCAAGGGTATGTAGTTTCTTATGGGAAAATTTGGAAAAGGAAAAGCACTTCAGGAGGATGATGAGAATCTCAGGCAGCATTCACAGGCCCAGCTTCTTGGTGGCCGCTGGTGTTGCTTGCAAGAGGAGCAGTACCAGGGGGTTTCTTTCCCCAGGGTCTCCACAGTGGTAAAAGCTCAATGCACTCCTGTGGCTGCACTGGAGCCCTCTTCAGCATGTATCCCATGCACTCAGGCTTCTCATAGCCCTCAGCCTCACCTCGTTGTAGTTGCTCCAATCTTAATTCTTGACAACCAACCTGTGTAACTCACTTAAACTTCTTCTTTTTCACTTTTGAAAGGACCCTTTAAACTCTTCTCTGATGGGGCAAGTTCTAGATTTCTACTGAAATCTGAGCTTCCTAAATTACAGTTCTAAGACCCCAATCATCTGAGCCTCTTTGGACAGCAATGTGTATAGAAAACAGCAAAACAACATTCAAATTGCTTCTTATTTCAATATAATAAGCAAATGCACTAATGAATCTAGGTAGTATCCTAGTTCTGGAAATAAGTAAAGGAAAAATAGCATATAAGCTGGGTGTGGTGGCCCATGTCTGTAAACTTACATCCCTGCAACTTACTGAGACCTGTGAGAAATAAGAAGCCTCATTGTCCATTTTCAGAATGTAGTCCTAAGGTTCTCATGTAAAAGGAATTCATCTCAGGTGGGAACCTTGAGAGAATCCATTTTTAAACTCCCTATCAGATGTCCCATTATACCCATAGCACTTTTCTGTACCCACCCCAATTTTATATTAGCCAATCTCGCAGATTGTATCCCTGAGCTCCTCCAATCAGAGTGAAGGGTAGGATTGTGTCAGGTTGGAGATAGTGTAGGTATACTGCCGGCTCAAGTGTGGTTGCTCATCAGATCCCCTTTGTGTGTGCACCCTTCTGCAGAAGGAAAGTCTGTCTTGCTCACCCACTTCTGGGCACATGTTTGATTTTGTTATGGCACCTTAGAATTTTTAATAATTTTATTTCTAACAGACCCTGTAGAAAAATTAAAAAGGGGGGTGGCGGCTGAGTGTAGCTCAGTGGTTAAGTGCTCCTGGGTTCAATCCCTAGTACCAAAACAAAAATAAAAACAACAGCAAAAAACCAAAAAACTAACAACAAAACCCCCAGCATACAAAACATTCTGGGTCCAATCATGGAAACGACCGTGGATTGATTTCTTAGGTGAGAATGATATTGTGGTTATGAAGCAAGTACTCTAAGCCTAAGTATTCTGATGACTGTATTTTATTTGAATGGTTTTACAAAAAAAGCCTATCTGCCAGGCATGGTTGGCCACATCTATAATTCCATTTACCTGGAAGGCTGAGGCAGGAAGATCGCAAGTTCAAAGGCTGGCCTGTACAACTCAGTGAGACTGTCTAAAAATAAAAATAAAAAAGGTCTGGGGTGTAGCTCAGTGATAAGCACACCCTAGGTTCAATCACCAGTGCTGGGGGGTAGAAAAGCATTTTTTTTTTGGTATATTTCAGAGTTTTTCATAAATAAAGGATGGGAGTGAGGGGGAAAATGGTATCTTTTAAAAGCTCCTTATCTAAGAGCAGTAACTGCTGATTATTAACTTCGGTCTTCTCTTTGGGTTTGTAGAGCCATTACTGCTTCTTGTTATCTTTAAAATTTTTGCTGTTGCACACCAGGCATTATTTAGCTTGTGCAGTCTCAGCACCACCCAAGTGCCAGCAGTTTTCAATCACACTTCTTTTTTCTTAAAGAGAGAGGGACAGTGAGAGAAAGAGAAAGAATTAATTTTTATTTAGTTTTTTATGTGACTTTTGTTGCGCTGATACTTGGTGGTACGTGGTGCTGGGGTTTGAACTCAAGTCTTTGCGCATGCCACGCAAGCTCCAGCCCTCAATCACACTTAAATTAATAACCTGTATTAATTGATAATATGTAAATTAGCCTGAGGAAATAAAAAGTCCACAGTCTCATAAAGTTCTTTACACTCTTGCAGTATTACACTGTGCACATTCACTTTCAAAAGGCAGAATAGTTCGGTTTGTATTTTCCCCATTATATCTGCATTGGGGCCTGCGTTCGTTTATTTCCTTTTTTTTTTTTTCTTTTT
>PVKS010038590.1:0-17827 GCA_004027875.1 Aplodontia rufa
AGAACTCATGCATTAAATGGGTAGTTCGTGGAGGAATGACATCGGCTTCTGGGATGGTTCCCCCGTCTTCCCAATCTCCAGACTCCTATGAGTTCTTCATATACCCTCCCCCTCCCCATCCCTCTCCCTACACCTCCAAGTGTCCTATAGAGCCATCCCCCTGATGCTCTGAAAGTCATTCAATTTGCAGTTTTGTTTGGTTAGGCTAGAGGTCTTGAGGGCCGCACACTCGTGCTTTCTCTAAGTACGCTCTAAGACATTCTCACAATGCAACATTCCATGGAACTGCCCCATGACGCATTTCTCGGAACAGATCCCCATCGTTAGGCAATACAAAACTGTATATTCAGAGTATCCTTGTCTGCAGTTCTGTGTGGAATCTCACATACATTTGTTGACTGTTTCAATCAGAAAAAAAAAAACATACAGGTCAGTAGGCACACAGGCTCTTAGGCAAATGTCCCATTCCGTCTTCTGTCCCTACCCTCCTACATGGATGATCATGCAAACTAAAAAACCTGTTTCCAGACCTGAGTGTGGGCCTGCTAGATAAACCCTTTAAGACCTCCTGGGTTCTGCTGCCTCTAAATTAACGAGCCTTATTCAGGATATGAATCACATGCTTAATTCTACGTTGGCACTTGTGAATGCTAATTGTTCTAGCTCAGGGAGCAGAGTGCAAACAGATTAACACCCTAATGTTGATTCTTATCAGGCCATATTTAAATAACATGACTGCTAAAGGCTGATCTTTGGATACTCGGTGCCTCCCAAAAGCTGCTGTTAATGCAGGAATGTATAGAGGTATAAGTTATTAGACTATGAGAGCTGTAACCTAACCAGTCCATCCTAGTTTGAATGACTGGGTGGTAACTGTCAGCGGTGGAGCGTGGCTGGAGCGGGTGGGTCGCTGAGCGCTTGTCCTGGAAAGGTTGTTCTTCCTGCAGCCTCTGCCCCTCCTGCTCTGCTTCCTGACCTGGCCAGTAGCTGAGCACCTTTCCCAGGGCCTTCTCTCCCGTTGCACTGCCTCATCTCAGGCCCAGAGCAATGGACTCATCTGTGGACTGACACCTCTGAAACCATGAGCCCCAAATAAACTTTTCCTCCCCTAAGTTGCTCTTGTCTGGTGTTTTTGATCAAGTGACAAAAAAGCTAACTAAAATACCTGACACGGAAGGCTGGAGCGGTAGCTCAGTGGTAGAGCACTTGCCTGGCATGCACAAGTACCCAGGTTCAAACCCCAGCACCACACGCACAACTGAGTGTTGGAGAAACAAAACCAAATGCAAAAATAAATAAAATTGATTCTCATTCTCTCTGTCTCTCTCTTCCCTCTTAAAAAAAAAAAAAAACACTACTTGAGAACAGTGTTCAAGTTTTGGTCTGTTTTGACAAAGAATCACCGACCTAATAGTTGAACAGTGGACTGGATCCTTTACAAAGTCAACAGTGTAAGAGGAAGAGGACTGGATGTTTCCAGCCCTTTGTGTACCTCCTCTCAGAAACAGACCCTCAGGCCTTTAAAGACCAGAGCCATTGCCATGTCCGGATTTCCATGAAATTAGGTAACTCATGGGGATGCACGCCAGGCACACACAGTAGGCCCTAGTAAAGTTCACTGAATCAGTTTTGCTTTTTGTTTTTTTTTTTGCAGTGCTGGAAATGGGGCCCAGCCACTCAGGAGGCTAAGGCAGGAGGATCACAAGTTCAAGACCTGCCGTAGCAACTTAGCAAGACCCTGTCTCCAATTAAAAACTAAAAAAACTGGGTGAGATTAGCCCAATTTGACCAAAATGCCACCCTGCGGCTTGTGACTGTACTATAGTCATCTGAGATTGCTTTTTGACTTGGGACTTTCCACAAGAAGGAACAGACCCTGTTTCTCCGAAGCCAGGTCTGATACTGGGTTTGTGATTTAGGTCTGGCCAAAGAGAAAGCAACTCATCCCTGTGACAGTGAGTGGCCCAAGAGTCGGAAGTACAATCCAGAGCACTTTAACCTTTCCCTGGAATTAGTCCACGACATAGCCATGGCTAAGGGGGTATCCTTTCTGTTAGGGTCAGAACAGTACGGGTACAGGCATGTTTTCTGTCACCTGGGGAAGCCACTCTGCAGTACGATTTAGATCACAGGGAGAGAAAAGCAGAGGCCAAGTAGAGAGTGTCAAATTGATGCTACCAGAGGCCTGGGTTCCTGAAGAACTTCATTTCTCTAAGCTACCTGGCTCGTTGAATCAATAAATTTCTTTTCACCCCTTATACCAGTTAAAATTTCTTTTCTATTAGTTGAGACCTCTGATGTTAATAATGGCACTGAGTGGTTGAGTACTTACCATGTGCCAGGTGTGAAAACCCTTACAGAAAGTCACATCATTTGGGAATCACATTGGTCTGGAGAACAGAAGATGGGGTCTGGTGCCACCCTGGGAGGGGACACTTGCAGGTCTCTATGCAGAATGAAGAGTGAACTTTTGGACTAGGCTAAGTTTGAAAAAGCCCTAAACATCCTGAAACAGCAGCTGCGAAGACCACAGGTGAACTTTTGCCCTAGAGACAGCCCTGTCTATCAGCACGGATAGCCTAGTTTTCCGAGAGCTTGTCTGTGCCTGTCGCCTGCCTTGGCGAAGAACTCATGCAAACCGGCTGGGATTTCTTCTTTTTTCCTCTTTACTTTCTCTTTAAAACTGGCCTGGTCTGAGCTTCCTTGGAACATAGCCTGTTTTCCTAACTGAATTGCAATTCTTCTAAAACCCCAAGTAAACCCCTTCTTTGCTGTTACTCTGTTGGTTTTATTTCAGACCAGCTGACCTTAAATGGTGTCGAAGTGGGAAACAGTGAGCCTCTACAGATTCAGTGGCACCATGGACTTGAACACAGCACCTGCTAGGGTCTTTTGTGCCCCATTTTCTCCCTGAGGGTCCTGGATCTTGGATGGATCCTCCGGTCTCCTGAGCCTCCCATGTTTGGGAGGTATTTATTACTTCTTTTTGGTGCTGGCTCTGTCCCTCCGTTCTAGTGAGTACTCATGGGTTCACAGAAGAGCTGCCACCTTCTGGAACTCTCGCTGGTTGTGTACAGGAAGCTTAAAGTTTCTTGTGCTATCAATTCTTGACTCAGTGGACCAACTTTGTTCAAAGAAACCATGAATTGAGTTTGTTGGACGTCACCAAATTAGTTTTTCTCCACAAATGGACGGGACAATGATCAAAAATCAAACAGCACCTCTTGTAGCGAGAGTCCTCTCAGCACAAAGAGCTCTCTCCCAGAACAAAGAGAAGGGAGCATGGCTATGTGTCCATGTGCAACTCCAATCAGAATGTGTATTACTAAATGGGGAGGCCAAGGAGCTAACATGCAAAGAGGAACTGGCAGAGGGTACATAATACAAGGCCCCACTGCATTTGGGGCTCAGCCTTTGGATATGAATCTGCTGAGCCATTGTGAATAAATGCTGCTTACTGGCTAAAAGCCTCAGTGTCTGGTCTCTCTCTGTGAGAATCCCATAGCATTTCTTGGGGGCTGGTAGCCTGGATTCAGAGATAGTATGAATTCACCTCCTTTGTTGCATGGGTGTGGGCTCAGGGACACTGGGAGAGGTGACTTCTCCTGGTACCAGCAGACCAGTTGTTCCATAGGGGAGACTAGGCCCCACAAAGGAACCCAGTGAGGTCCATTGGATAAATAGGAACCGGGGTTCAAAAGGTGGACCTGCCCCTAAGTGGCAGGAGGGTCACTTTATCACCTCCCAGGGTTGCCCGAGTAATCCTGACTGCGGGAGAGGAAATCACAACTCTAGGATAGTGGGTGGAGGGCTGGAGATGTTGCATGTGAGTGAATGATTGACCTGACCAAGGGCTGAAGCAAGTGTGGAGTCCTGCCGAGACAGTTTTAGGAGAGGTAGTAAAATGGCTAGGTAGTCAGGACAAAGGGCCCCACCTAAGAGCTAGCTGGTAGAGAGTGATTGACAGGGCACACTCAGGGCCTTCATATGCAAAGGACCATGAGGCTCACCTGTCTGAGCAACTCCTTTGTCCCTGAGGTGGAAAAACTAAGAAATGCGGGTGGACACAGATGGGAACTTGGAAAGAATTGCTACCTGTCTTGCATAGATTTTAACGGAGGACTTTGGTGCTTAGTTTCAATGCCTGCTTTGCATAGGGTTCAAACAATGATGTAGATGCATTTCTCAATGCCTGTTTTGCTTAAATGTTAATTATGCTCACACCACAAATCAATATAAGCCCTGGCTTAACCTCCATTAGAGGTGCCCTGCTTCCAGGGGGCCTCCGCCTTCAGAGTCTCTGCTCTCATTCCTAAATAAATCCTACTCCTTTTACCCCTCCTTCCGTGGTTATCCATGGATTTTATTCTTCAAAATTCATGAGACAAGGACCCAGAAGATCGGTGCTGAATTCCCGGGATGAATTTCCACCACACCAAGAGCTGCAACACCCAGCTTTAAGCTGGAGAGCTGCTAACACTTTCAGCTGCAGACACCTGCAGCCAGCCCAAATTCCCAGTTTTAACTGGGAATGGCTGCGAACACTAGAAGCATGTTTTGGCTGCTGGAATCTGTAGAGGCCCAGACTCCATTCGCCAGTGGGAGCAGAGAATCTGGCCTCATCTCAAAAACCCCGCATCACTGGCCCATGGTCTGTGGTCATCCATATCTTTTTGGAGGGATCCGTCCCAGCAATGCCAACAGGTGCCTGAAGTATATCTATGAGGAGAGCAGCTGGAGATGGACAAAGTGATTGCTCACCCCTCCTTTTCCTTTCCCTGTCTCATGTGTGTGATTGTCATCTTTTAGGAGGAGAAAATGGGTGGAAAAATAGAGAAAACTCACCCCCCCAGTGTATTCTAAAAAAAAAAAATTCAATAAAGGATATTATGTGTTTTGTCTATGTATCACTTACATGGTACTAAAATTGGCAAATAGATAAATGAGCATTCATAAACTAAATTTAAAAAAAAGAATGGGGTTTAGAGCGGTGGCTCAGCAGTAGCACACTTGCCTGGCATGTGCAAGGACCTGAGTTCAATCCCTAGCACCTCATATACAACTAAGTGTTGGGAAAACAAAAACCAGGTGAAACAATAAAGTTGACTCTTGCTTTTTCTCTTAAAAAAAAAAAAAGAATGGATTCAAATGTCTTTTAGCTCACATGAGTTAAACTTTAACAGAAAGATTTAATCTAAATTGGTAAAAGTAAAGATGCCTTTGGAATTACTAACCCTCATGTTGTTCTAGGTGGCCACATTACTGAAAACTTGTCCTTGTTCCCAGTGCTAAAGAGGACAAAAACACAGCTTTAAGAAAGGGGAGGTTTCTTGCTTTGCTGGCAGGGGAGAAGCCAAGAAGAGCAGGGTTTTTGGAAATAGCTGTTCAAAGGCTCAATTCCAGGGATTATCATTCACTTGTTAATTTGGAAGGTAGCCATTTCTTAGAATTTTGGCACCCTGAACTTTAACTCTGCCTAGGTTCCTGTTCTCTGCCCCAAGTTTGCAGAAGGGGAAAGAGGGGGGGGGGAGGTATCCATTTAAAACAAGCCTCAGTGGCAGAACAGCAGCAAGGGCTATATTCAGATCATGAGGTGGACAGTGTTAGAACCAAGCAATCAAAGTGTTGATTTGTTATAAATTATTTAAAATGTAATGTCCATTGCTTCTAAGGGTTTTTCTTTGGCATGAATAGCAGTCTTAAAATATTAACTGGATTTGTCTGATACCTTGGTTTTCATGGGTAACATAAGTGAAAAACGGCTAAATTGTTTTTTTTTTTAAAGAGAGGGACAGTGAGAGAGACAGAGAAAGAGAGAAACAACTTTATTTAGTTTTTCACATGGCCTTACTTGCTCCAACACTTAGTTGTGTATGTGGTGCTGGGGTTTGAACCCGGGTCCCCGTGCTTGCCAGGCAAGCACTGAAACCGCTGAGCCACCGCTCCAGCCCTAAATTGGTTTTAACATAAATGGGATTAATCTTCATAAATGAGTTTGCTAGAGGAGATGACTGATTAATTTGCAAAGTTAAAATACTAAGGCATCAACTTTTAAGTTTAAATTTCAATACTCTTGGTTTCTTGAATTCTATAAGATAGCATACATATGGGTCTATTAAATGTGTTTTTATGAATTGATA
Organism: Aplodontia rufa; assembly: GCA_004027875.1. NCBI lineage: Eukaryota > Metazoa > Chordata > Mammalia > Rodentia > Aplodontiidae > Aplodontia > Aplodontia rufa. The sequence continues at coordinate 6,141 of PVKS010038590.1, forward strand.
AATAGAAAAAGAGGAGTTTAAGATTGTTCTTTTTTGGGTCTTAACCTAAAAGAAAGGTTACTAAGAATTAAAATTCTGACAGGTGTAATTCTATATGCATACAAAAGTTTCAGCTGAGTTTTGATTGAAGTACTATAAAGAGCAAAGTAGTTCATTTTATTAAAAGGGAGTAGGATTTGTTTAAATGAGAAAAGATGGAACTCCTCCTGTAGTGTGAGGGGGAGCTTAATAGAGGTTTTATGACTTCTGGATGTAGGTGGTGATCAGAGTCCATGGTGAACAATTGATTTCTAGTTAACTGTACAGTACTCTGTTAATCCTTGAGTCTAAATTTTTTTGTGGTGTCCATTTGGGTCCACTTTCACCTCCATTTCTAGGATGGGAAAAGCTCTGGGCTGGGGGAGAGTTAACCTAATGTTTGGCCTCAGGGGGTGGACTTTATATTTGAAAGGAACCTTGACTGGGGCCCATTACCTTGAGTGCCTAACAACTGGCAAGCCCGTCTTGTTGGGTTTCATATATGCCAGATTGTCAGATCCCTTTCCTGGGATGAAATTTGTTACATAAATTAACTGCACGGTTAGCATTCATCAGGATTATTTCAAAATATAAATTTAAGGAAGAGTCAACAACTACAAGAAGGGAAATATTAAGTGTTATATGTAAGGAAATATATTTTAATATAAAAATTAGAAGGTGGAAGACATGTTTCTGGAAGAGAAAGTACTTTGTATGGTAAAGTAATATTCTTTTTTTTTTTTTTTTTGAGAGCTGAGGACTGAACTCAGGGCCTTGCACATGCTAGTGCAAGTGCTCTGCCACTGAGCTAAATCCCCAACCCCTAAAGTAATATTCTTGAGCTAAAGTCCAAGATAAAAGAGAAGACAAAACTAAGGGTGTTACAGAATGCTTGAGTCGCACAAGGTTGAGAATGGGAATTTAAATGCATTTTTGGAAGGTAATGAGAGTGTGGTTTATTTAAAGGTTGACACTATGGCACATGAAAGCATTTTGCTACTTTTTCCACAAAAAGAAAGTAAGGACCTCTCTTACCTTTCATTTGAACCATGTTTCAGATGTAAGGTTCTATTGTGTGTGTGTGTGTTTTTTTTTAAAGCAAATCAACCTTATATCTTTATTCTTTGCTGTTCAACCAATATACTATATATTGTGACACTTTTTTTCATTCAGACCAGCCCTTTATTTATTTTTTTTAAGAAAGAGGTGACAGAGAGAGAGAGAAAGAGAGAAGCAATCTTTGTTTAGATTTTCATGTGACTTTCATTCCTCAGACACTTAGTTGTGTATATGGTGCTAGGGTTTGAACTTGTGTCCTCGCACTTGCTAGGCAAGCGCTGTCACCACTGAGCCACCGCTCCAGCCCCAGACCAGACCTTTAAGTACATGTTTGATTAGCCAATAATACCTAGTTGTAGATGTGGTGTTGGAGGTTGAACCCGGGTCCTTGCACATGTCAGGCAAGCTGAGCCACTGCACCAGCCCTGATTGTATTGTGTGAACTGATATTCATAAAGACTCAGAAAACAGTATATGGGAACTATAAAATGATATTTAAGAGGCAAAGCTCAGCTTCAGAAATAAAACACTTTACGTAAGGTTTGTCAAGAGCCCTGCCTCACCTGAGTTAAGACTCAGCCTCTCACCTTACTCCATGTTAGGATGGTTCCAAAGTAGGCTGGAAATGAAAGCTATTTAAAGTTAAGTTCAAAAGATAGATTTTTGTTTATAGATTACTATGATCTCAAAATAAATGGGGGATATAATATATAACTAAGTGAAAGTTTGAGGTTATAAAAATTATGCTTCTTAGTCATAGCTATTATAGAAACTGAATGTTTTTACTCTTGTTAATTCCATTTTGTATTTTCCTTGTTAAGCTTTATGAATGACTGTTGGCTGAGTGATTTGCAGAAGTTACATCTTCTAATATAACAAACTGAATTAATTTGAAATAATAAGCCATTGCCTTTAGGACACACAGGATATAAGGCTGACTTCCAGTACTAGTTCTGACCCCAAATAAATGAAAGGGGTGAATAACTACAAAATCATAGACTTCCAAGTTAGAACCTAGTACTCCTACTTCAAGATTGCTGAAAGTGTTTAGAACCAAAATTTGAAGACTAAAGTTAAGGAAGTAAAAGGACCAAGGCGGGGGGACCATCAATATTTTGGCAATTGGCTTTAAGGTCAGCCAAGCCCCAGGGAGCAGTGGAATCCCTCTATAGGTCCTGCACCACTGGTGAGTCACAAGGATAGTGGAGAACGGGAAGCCAACCAGTGCACATGCTGCAAAAAGGGCAGTCATCAGAGAGGGAGATGTCCCCAATGCTTCCCAGGGAAGCCACATGCATCCAGCAAGACTCTGACCCATCCTGGAAGATGGCACTGACAGGAAACTAGAGGAGCCAGGAGGCTTCTCACATATTCCCAAGAGTGATCTCCGAGGACTCTCAGCTGACCCTAAGAGTAGAGAAGAACAGGGTCAATTTTTACCAACTTGGTCTTAAACACCTGGCAGGAGAGTTTAACCAAAGCACAATCAATAATGGACACTGAAGAGAAAAGACATGGTTCTTTCAATGTAACTGGAAACGTACATTTGTGTCAATCCTCCTGAAAATAAGTAAAACTGGGGGATTATAAAGGCAGGACTTTTACGCAAGAGTGTTTGATAAACATCACAAAATCCTCTGTCAGGGCTGGAGTGGTGGCTCAGTGGTTGTAGTGCTTGCCTGGCATGTGCAAGGACGCGGGTTCGAACCCCTGCACTGTGTACATAATAAAGTGCAGGAGCAATGAAGGCCACATGAAAAACTCTCTTTCTCTCTCTCAATGTCCCCCCTCCTTTTTTTTAAGAGAGAGGGACAGTGAGAGAGACAGAGAAAGAGAGAAACAACTTTATTTAGTTTTTCACATGGCCTTTGTTGCTCCAGCACTTAGTTGTGTACATGGTGGTGCTGGGGTTTGAACCTGGGTCCTCGTGCTTGCCAGACAAGCTCCAAAACCACTGAGCTACCACTCCAGCCCCACTCCCACCCCTTAAAAAACAAAGCAAAACAAAAAACAAAACTGTCAGAGTCATGAGTTTGTTCTGAGTCAATTTGAGACCTACACGTTGTCCTGGCCTCCTGCATAGGCAGATTTACTCTGTGTTCCTGGGGTGCTCTTCTGCTGGTGTGATCACCCAGCCCTCGTATCTTTTATGAGCTGCTTTATAAGCTTTCTTACTTAGGAAAAACTACAGAATTTCTGATCATGGAAACCAAAGGTCAATTTTTAAGAAAAATATATATACTGGCCATGTCCTCTACTTTATCATCTCAGGTTAAAAGGACTCTTTGGGGGCTGGAGCAGTGGCTCAGCGGTTACGGCGCTTGCCTGGCATACGCAAGTACGCAAGTTCAAACCCCAGCACCACGTACACAACCAAGTCTCGGAGCAACGAAAGCCAGTGAAAACCTAAATAAAAATTGCTTCTCTCTCTCTCTCTCACCGTCCCCTCTTTCTTAAAAAAAAAAAAAAAAGACTCTTTGCTCAGCCTCCTCTGGAGGAGGTTCATTGCTTCAAGTCTTAGTTTCAGCCAAAACCTAGAAAGAAGACACGCTTCAAGGACTTGAAGTCCAAGTGCTCCTGATCCCCAGGATGGCTATCTGAACTGCTAAAACCGGTGTGTCCTTGCCAACACCACTGTGAACTGGACACACACCTGCCCAGAGCAGCAAACACCCCCGCCTGCAGGGTATGACCAAAGTGCTTGTGAGATTCGCCACTGGACTGTCCTGGTACAAGTTGGACATGGCTGGGGAAGACTTTTATTGCCACCTCAATATGGGATGAAAGTGGCAATGATCTTTAGCAATCCTAAATGATTGTATGTTGTTGCAGCTTGTATTGTTGTGATGGCCTATGGGAACAGGACTCTGCCCTCCTCAATACGGGATCATTGCAGAAGACACCAGATGTGTAGATTGTATCGCGAGGAATCCTAAAAGGGTGGATTGTTGGGGCAGGCCTCAAATGGCTATCGGTAGGCTCCAATCAGAGTGTGTGTTACCAGGGGCTGGGCTTGCAGCTCAGTGGTAGAGCACTTGCCTAGCATGGGTGAGGCACTGGGTTCCACCCTTAGCACTGCATAAAAATAAATAAAATAACGGTTATGTGTCCATCTACAATTTAAAAAATTAAAAAGAAAACAAGGATGTATGTTACCATGCAGGGGAGATGAAAGGGCTGGCATGCAAAGGGGAGCTGGCAGTGGGTGTTCAAGACAATGCCCTGCTGCCTTCGGGGCTCAGCCTTTGGATGTGAATCTGCTGAGCCAGTGGCGGCTTGAATAAACAGTGCTTCCTGCTGAAAGCCCCTGTGTCTCATCTGTGTGAGAATCCCGAGAGGCATCTAGAAGATTACAAGAATCCAAAGTTGCCTATCTTTTTAAACAATTTTTATTTAGTTTTTCATGGGGCTTTGGTTGCTCCGAGACTTCGTTGTGTGCGTGGTGCTGGGGTTTGAACTCGCGTACTCGCGCGTGCCAGGCAAGTGCCGTAACCACTGAGCCACCGCTCCAGCCCCAAAGTTGCCTTTCTTAAAGGCAATGATGCAAAGCTCTCTCAGACTTTCTAATCTAGAAAATACTTCCGAGGCCTCTGAAATGGAAACTGCATCCTCTTGGAGGGCTCCTTTATTCGTCTCCCTTCCACTTTCTCACTACCCACTGACCCTTCCACCTCCCCTTGTCCCCCACCTATTTAACCCGCCTCATCAGAACTTCCCTTTTCTAGTGACATTGCTGTTTCAAAGTACTCCCATCATTCAAGCTCCTTTCAAAGCTAAGCCAACTGAAGGAGGTCTGGGGATTCCCTCTCTATGTTCTTATTCCTGGGTGAAAACCTCAGGGCAGTGGCTAGAGGCTTCCCAGATCCTCTCGCTTCTGCTAAGGAATTTAACTGAATTACTAAAATCTATCCATCCTGGATGCTCCAACTGTAAATCAGTGAACGCACGTGCTTGTTGGCAGAGGACATGCCGAGGCCTGGATGGAAAAAGCCAGTGGGCACACCCTGTTCGATTTTTCAAAGAGCAGGGCCACTGCCTTGCCAGATGCCACCAAGTTAGCAAAAGGACCTGCAGAGATAGATTACTGAGGTCTTTACAAAAGCTATTGACCAGGAAAAAATAAATCTAAGAGTTTCTGCAGATGAAGCAGTCTATAAGGGCTGTGATCAACTGGGAAGGGTCTTTACACCGTATTCTAGACTGAAAAAGATAAACTGCGAGGCCTCCATCTTTTCCATTTCAACCTGTGCTGGAGGGTCAGAGGAAGAATTAGCACTTCAGTGAATCAGCAAGTCAGCTTAATTGGGATATTGTGGATTCTCCTGATTTCTTTCTTTTTTACTTGTAATAGGTATTTATGAAGCAATGTTGGTAGGCAAGGGTTGGGCTTTTTTTAAAAAAAATCTTTTTTTATTAAGAAATTGAGTTATTATACAATCATTAATGCATATAAAATAACAATATGCTATGCATATATTCTTAAACCAGAATTACCCCCTAGATCCCTCCCTATTCTTCCTTGCCCTTCCCCATCTGCCCCTCCCCCTATATATATATATCTATGATTGCCCTAGATTATGTGTTGAGGGACAGAGAAAGAGAGAGAGAGAGAGAAGCAATTTTTATTTAGATTGTTTTTTTCATGTGTCTTTCATTCCTCTGACACTTTGTTGTGTATGTGGGGCTGGGGTTTGAACTCGAGTATTTGTGCATGCACCATAACCACCGAGCTACTGCTCCAGCCCCACGACTGACTTCTTAACCTGGCTGAATACTGTAAAACATTTATCAAAGCTGCTAAAAAGTAGGCTCTGAACTTCCAGCTCCAGACTGCTAAAGTTGTGAATTATCAGATGCAGGAGCCAACAAACTGAAGCTTCACCAAATTCAACTCCCCCAGGGGAGCCTATAATTACCACCAGCAACCCAGACGCTGCAGAGAAGTGCTGGAGGCTTAAATAGTTGCTTCAACAGGATCAACCACTTTTTCCAGAAGGAAACTTCTTTCAGCTTAAGCAAAAGAGCTGCTTTGGGGAGACAGGGAGACATCTGTCACTCTTCTTACTGATACCTTGGGAGAAGTTGAAATATTAAAAATGAACTCATGATCCAGGAAGGCGTGAGAGCAGACATCAAGAAATTCTTGGAAGAGAATGAGAATGAAGACACGACATATTGAAAACTCGGGGACAGCATGAAAGCAGTCTTAAGGGGAAAATTTATAGCATTGGGCGCCTACATTAAAAATCAGGAGAGATCCTGAATAAATAAGCTTATGCTCCATCTCAAATCCCTACAAAAGGAAGGACAATCTAATTCCAAATCCTGCAGAAGACTGGAAATAATTCAAGATCAGAGTCTAAATCAATGAAATAGAAAGCAAACAATGAAAAGAATCAAGGAAACAAAGAGCTGGTTCTTCAAAAAACTAAACAAAATTATCTGAACCCTAGCCAATTTCACCAAAATGAGAAAGGAAATGAAGGAAATCAACAAAATTACCAATGAAATGGGAGCAATCACCACTGACTCCATGGAAACCCTAAAGATTATCAGAACCTATTTTGAAAAATTATTCACTTCTAAATCAGATAATCTGGAAGACCTGGATAGATTTCTAGATACATATACAACATTCCCAAATTGATGCAGGTTAAACGTCCCCATAGCAGGCACTGAAATAAATAGAGCAATTGAAAGCCTTCCAAAGATGAAGAGCCCAGGATCTGATGGATTCGTAGCAGTTTTACTACCCCTACAAGGAGGAGCGAATGCCTCTCCTTATTAAGCCATTCCAAGAAATCCACAAGAAGGGAACTCTCTGAAACACTTTTTATGAGGCAACCATAACCTGATACCAAAACCCAAAAAAGACACATCAAAAAAGAAAACTACAGACCAATATCCCTCATGAACATAGACGCAAAAATCCTTAATAAAGTTCTAGCAAATATATATGTGTATATTTGTGTGTGTGTGTATGTGTGTGTGTGTGATTATATATATATATGATTATATATATAAAGACACATATATATATAAATATATTTATAGACATATGTTTGGACATTTATATCCATTATAGGGGGAAGTATAGAAGAGTCAAGAGATTGGGGTGTGGGTGATGTGGGGGTGATTCTGGATAAGGATCAGGGGCATATCATATTGCTAATACATGTGCATCTATGATTGTACAACAACTCAACTCCTCAATAAAATTTAAAAAAATGAGATCATGAAATATTCATTAATACTTCTGCAATCTATCAGTTTTTTTTATTGTTGTTCCTTCGAGCAGGAATCAAAATTCTATCAGTTTTTAATCTAACCAATCTTTTAGTTCTTATTCTTCGATGAAATGATAAACTACAAATGGTTAGGGTTTCAAATCAGCCAATGATTGTCAATAAGTCTCTCACTGTTGCCCACTAGCTAGGGTTCAATACAAGGTTTTCACTGATTTCTTTTCTCTTTTTTCTATATTTTTATTTTTCAGTACTGAGGATGTTTTTTTTGACCAGTAATTGAACCCATGGGGCACTTAACCACTAAGCAACACCCCAAGTTCAGCCCTTTTAATATTTTTAAAATTTTTAGACAGGGTTTTGCTAAGTTGCTTAGGACCTCACTAAGTTGTTGAGGCTGGCTTTGAATTTGCGATCCTCCTGTTTCAGCCTCCTGAGCCTCTGGGATTACAAGTGTGCGCCTGGAATAGTACTGAGGACTTTTTATATTTATTTATTTTTGCAACAGATCCTAGGCAAGAGCTCTACCACTGCACTACATCCCCAGCCCATCACCGATTTCTTTTAGAACCATCTGCTCCTATCTGTTTACTAGGCTCAGATTTCCTGGAAGCCCATAAAGCACGTTACATCTTTCTCTCAAAAGCAGGAGATGCAGTGAAGTTTAGATAACACCACAGGGGCGCAGGAGTCGCACCATCTGAAATTTCAGTCCCTTTTTTTTCTTTCGTTACAAGTGACGCTAAACACGGAAGATGTCAGCACAGTCTCAGAATCCATTCTAGACTGCTGAGAGTTCCACTGATACTGAGGACGTTCATTCAGCTCCCCCAACTAAAATATAGGCAATAAAAACAAAAGACTGGGGGCTGGAGCGGTAGCTCAGCAGTTTCGACAAGGACACAGGTTCGACCCCAGTACCACGCACACAACGGAGTGTCGGAGCAACGAAGGCCAATGAAAAACTAAATAAAATTGATATTCTCTCTCTCTCTTACTGTACCTCTCTCTTAAAAAAAAAAAAGACTTCAAATATCGAACAGTATCCCTTAAACTCAGAAGCTATGCAAGGAACTAAACCCACAATTGAAGATTACCTTAAACCAGGGCTGATCATCCCTTGTACCAGCCCTGTAATGTTCCTATCCTGCCAGCTTGAAACCTCACTACTCAGGGATGACAGTTTGTCTAGGATTTAAGGGGACTTAATAAACTTGCAATGTGCCTACCACACGTACTTTATCTGCCATACCAACTGATAGTACAATCTTTACCGCTATTGGCCTTTGCAGCTCTTTCTTTGGCACCCTGGTTAATCCTGCTAGCTGATACTTGTTTGCCTTTACCCAGGAAGGAACACCCAAACAATGATGGTTTGATGACAGACAGAGTTCTGCCAGCCTTTCTCAGTCCTAAAGGCAACAGCAGATGCAGAATTCCCCCAGCACTCCACCCCATCATCCGCTGATGACCACAGGAGGTGTGTCCACAACACAATCTTCAGCTGTTTAAGGTATCAGCTACTAAACCACAGGGTCTCTAGGGAGGAACTTCATTTCTTGATTCCCTATGTTCAATATTTGGGCCATATGATTTCAGAACAGTCTCTTGCTTAATCTTCAGAAAAGAAAAGGGATTCTTTCTTTTCTGACATCTGTAAACAAAAGACAGTCTGTGAGGATTTTATGGTCACCAGGATGTTGCTGACGTGGATTCCCAATTTCTCTGCTGTAGGGCAACCTCTGTGCGTTCTCCTAAAGGGTGACCGACTCAACCCTTGGCTGAGCACAGAGGAAATGGAAATTTCCTTTGAACAAGTAAAGATCAGTTTCTGTGATCTTATCTTTAACTCTCTCTTCTCTGTTTTCCCCGTGAACAAGATGGAAATGCCCTATATGTACTAAGCCCAAAACTTCGAGATTACTGTAGACCAAGTGGGTATTGAGACAGATTGGGTATAATAACCAACAGTTAGTTCCTATAACTACGGGGTCGCCTCCTTATGTGAGAGCAATTATAGCTACTGCTAAATTACTACAGGCTGTCCCAGAATTATGGGGTCCCCTGGACCCTTCATGTTCTCCATTCCGTTGAAACTCTTCTCAGCTCCCGCCACGCTGTACCCGCCCACCAGCAGCTTCATAACTTACAGAGCCCCTTTCGTCATCGCCTCTACTGTGACTATTGTAATCCTCGGAATCCTGCCACTGTTTCCTCTCCCTGATGATAAAATTCCCGTGACTGTTTAACCTTGGCTGATGTTATTCTCACCCCCAGAGCAGACTTACAAGACAGTCCCCTTGCTAAAGCAGAACTTGTTGGGTTTATTGGTCTTGTTTTGTGGTACTGGGGATGAAACTGAGGGTCACTTTGCCACTAAGGTACATCAGAGCCACGTAAGTATGTTTGCATCTGCGTATCTATCATCTATCTACCTATCTATCTGACTATATCTATCATCTACTATTTATATATATATTTTTTTTCAAATTTTGAGACAGGGTCTCACTAAGTTGCTGAGACTGGCCTTGAACTTGAGCTCCTCCTACCTCAGCCTCCCAGGTTGCTGAGATTACAGGTGAGCACTACCATGCCTGGCTACTGATAGGTCTTAGTTGAAGGAAGACAGAGGAGACACAGAATGAACATACCTACTTCTCATTACTTCTGTTGTTGAACATGATCTTGTACCTTCAGCTACATGTGCCCAGTAGGCAGAACTGTTTGCTTTAACAAAAGCTTGTGACTTAGCATAAGGGACAATAAGGCACAACAGATAACATTGTTTTTTAAAGAGAGAGGGACAGAAAGAGAGAGAGAGAGAGAGAGAGAGGGAGAGAAAATCAATTTTTTAAAAAAGGACAGTGAGAGGTAGAGACACAGAATCAATTTTTATTGAGTTTTTCACGTGGCTTTTGTTGCTCCAGCACTTAGTTGTGTACGTGCTGTTGGGGTTTGAACCTGTGTACTTGCACATGCCAGGCAAGCGCCATAACTGCTGAATTACGGCTCCAGCCCAAAAGATGACATTTATACCCACAGCAGGTATGCTTTTGGAATAGCATGTATTTTTTAAAGAGAGAGAGAGCATATCAGTTTTATTTATTTTTTTCATCTGGTTTTTGTTTCTCCGACACTTGGTGTATTTGGTGCTGGGGTTTGTAACTGGGTCCTTGTTTGTTCCAGGCAATTGCTCCAACCACTGAGCCACCACTCCAGCCCCAATAGCACATGATTTTTAACGTGGTCTGAAAACAGAGGGGATTTTTAATTCTTCAGGTGAAAGATAAAAAATAGTCCATATGTCATGAAATCGTTAGATTCCATATGAAAGCCTAAATTATTAGGCATTATCAAAATTTCTAGACACTAAGTAGTAGATACTGAGGGCAACCACAGCACATGCCTGAGATCCCAGCTACTGGGGAGGCGGAGGCAGGAGGATGTCTAGTTTAATGCCAGCCTCAAAAACTTAGCAAGAATTTGTATCAAAATACAAAGTAAAAAAGGGCTGGGGATGTAGCTCAGTGGTAGAGTACCCTGGGTTCAGTCTCCAGTAATATAAAAGAAAAATAAAAAAAAAAGACTAATAATGTGGATAAGACTGCCACACTTTTTAATTACTAGCCACCCCTTTTGATTCTTTATATCTCTTCTTTCTCTATATTGCTTCCTTCTTGATATCCCATGCTAAAATTCTGAAGGATGAAATATCTGAAGCCAAGTTGGCTACTAAATAGGAAATATCAAAATGGAGACCACAAGGATAGTTCCTTAATTCTAAAACCAACTTATGCTGTGGCCCCAATGAGACACCTGTTCTGTTACTGTAAGTGAACACCTGAGGTAATCAACTGAGAACAGAGCCCCATGGTTGGTTGGCTCTGTTGCTTTTGGGCCTCTGGTAAGGCAGAGCATCTTGGCAGGGGTGCCTGGTGGAGCAGGCCTGTTCACCTCCTGGCTGGGAACCAAAGAGAGAAAAAAGAGGAGGTAGAGATTCCAATGTCCTCAGCAAGGAGACGTCCCCAGTACCCTAAAGACCTCCCACTAGGCTGCAGCTCAGCTCTTAAGGGTTCCACCACCTCCTGGTGGTGCCAGGCTGGGGACTAAGACTTGAGCACATGGACCTTTGGGGAGCTTTTTTTTTTTTAAGAGTCAATTTTATTTATTTATTTTAATCTGAGTTTTATTTTTCTGACACTTAGTTGTATAGGTAGTGCTGGGGATTGAACTTGGGTCCTCACACATGCCAGGCAAGCATTTTATTAAACTGATAAGAACAGATACTACACTTGATCTTAGCCAAAAGACTGAGAAGCGATTCAGCAAGCATTTTATGACTGAGCAACCTCTCCAGCCTCCTTT
>PVKS010038591.1:0-17833 GCA_004027875.1 Aplodontia rufa
CCTCCTCCCTCTCCTCTTCCTCTTCCTCCTCCTTCTTCTTTTTAAGAAACAAGGTCTTAGCCAGGTGCAGTGGTGGATGCCTATAATTCCAGCAGTAGCAGTTCGGGAGACTGAGGCAAGAAGATTGCAAGTTCAAAGTTAGCCTCAGCAACTTAGCAAGGCCTTGAGCAACTTAGTGAGAACCTGCCTCAAAAAATAAAAAGGGCAGGGCTGGAGCAGTAGCTCAGTGGTTACAGCACTTGCCTGGCATGCCCAAGGACCTGGGTTTGAACCCCAGCACCACATACACAATGAAGTGTGGGAGCAGTGAAAGCCGCATGGAAACCTAAAAGTAAAATTGATTTTCTCTTAAAAAAAATAAAATAAAAAGGGCTGGGGATGTGGCTTGGTGGTTAAGTGCCCCTGGGTTCAATCCCCAGTACCAAAAGAAAAAAAAAAGTTTTTGCTGTGACTCCCAGGCTGGCCTTAAACTCCTGGGCTCAAGTGATCCTCTCATCTCATCCTCCTGAGTAACTGGAACTGTAGGTGCATGCCATCACTCCCAGCTGTTTCTCTAATTACAGAAAATTTTAGCTACAATACCCCTTCCACTGAGAAGAATGCTTTATATAGGGTAAGATGTAGCCCCCATGTCTTGAGACTTTTGTAAGAATTAGTTGGAATAATCGACTTGAATATGTTGATACCTACAGAGCAAAGCCCAAACGTCTTGATCATCAAGTGCATGGCCTGCTAGAGTGAGGGTCAGGAGGACAGATGGGCTGAAGGATAGGTACTGAGGAGGGGGTTGGGGACCCTGTGCTGGAGGATTGACAGGTTGCAGAAAAGGTGCCCCTTTATGACCTTGAGAAGGTCACTGGAAATAGACTAGATCAGAGACAACACAGGGGCTGATAGCTTGAAATGAGGACCAAATAGAGACAGAAGTGATCAGATTGTAGGAAGCCATGGAGTCAGAGGGAGAGGGGTGGACTGGCTTCTCCTTAGATCCCCTGAGACCACCAAGTGAGAAGACAAAGCAACTATGCTTCTTCTAGACTCCCTGAGCGTCAGTCTGACCAGGCAGCAGGTGTGTTCAAGAGCAGAAAGTTGCGGCTTAGCATGCGCAAGGCACTGGCTTCCATCCCCAGAACCCCCCAAATAAAGCACACAACCTCACAACCCTCCCAAAACCCCAGAAAGGGAAACTGAGGCCATTCAGTTTGTGGTCTTGTAGTCAGAGCACACCTGTGGTTTCCAGTAAGGGCCTGGAATGGCCACACTCGAGAAAGACACATAATTGAAGATACAAGACTGCACTAAAATTCCCCCAGCGTGCATATGATCCTGTTTATATAAAGTGACATATAAGGTAGATATCATATATACTATACTTGGATATAGACATATGATGTGCTTGCCCTTGGTAATCCCAAGAAAGTGGTAATGAGGTAGGGTAGGGAGAAATAATTATCTGCTTTTATTCACTTTTAAATTACTGGGAAATTCATAATCTTGTGCATGTGTGTGTGTGTGTGTATGTGTGTGTGTGTGTGTGTGTATAGAGAGATTTATAGCTATTGTAGGGTGGAAGTATAGAAGAATCAAGAGACTGTGGGGTGAGTGATGTAGGGGTGACTCTGGATCAGAATCAAAGGCATGTCTTATTGATACCTTACATGCATCTGTGATTGTATAAATACTCGAATCCTTAATAAAAAATATGATAGTCACAAAGCGATATTTCAAACTAAAAATAGTTTCACTTGTTATAATATGCAATGCTTTTCTAATTTAAAAATAAAGGTAAAGAAAAATTAAAGAATAAAAGAAAAGATTTAAATTGTCACTCTCCACTCTGAAGCACAGGATAGGAATTCATGAGGCAGCAAGAGCTACCTTCTGGCTGTCACTGGAGCCCCTGTGAGCTCTGGCAGGGGAGTCCCAGGGAGCACCTGAGAGTCATACCCGGGTCTGCAGGGCACTAAGCTCCTAGCCAGCTCATGCTTCGTTGACAAGGGGACACTTAGATGGCAGGGGGAGCTGTGCCTCCTTGGCAGGGAAGACCTTAACTAACAGTGATGACATTTCTTCCATCTGGGAGCAAACACAGTCCATCCTTCCAGTTCAGGTGTGTGTGGCTCCTTGGTGGGAGGAGGCACAGATTAATTGCAGGGGAAAGAAATTGGGCTTGGTGGAGAAGAGTGTTGAGAATGTTCTTCTCTGGGTTCAGTTCAAGGGCTGCCGCTGCAGTGGGTGAAGTAAAGAATCTGTGTGTGTGTGTGTGATTCCATTTTATATCAGGTGAGCTGCATTCTAAGACGAAACTTATGTGTTTTTTGTTTTAATGAGACACAGGCTCCCCTCTGTGACTCAGGATGACCTTGAACTTGAAATCTTCCTGGCTCAGCTTCTGGAGTAGCTGGCCCACAGGTGCACGCATTCCAGGTAAGACAAAAACTCTTGATTCCTGAGGCATTCCTGTGCCTTTCCTGGGTCTGGAGACTAAATGGGAAAAAGGCTAAGATGACTGCTGTCCTTCTGGAGGTGATCCCAGAGTAGGGGAGATGGAAGGCACAGGAAGAACCACACCAACAGTGAGTGTCTTTATGATGGGGCTATGGCAGCTCTGAAGGAAGCCTGTTGGTCAATGTGTATGAAGATCAAGATCCAGAGGCAGTGGCAAGTCTTTCTGAGCAGAGGATTTTAGGCAAGTCCAGAATGAGGAGGAGGCTCTGGAAGGTCAAGTGGTGGGAAGGAGACCTAGTGTGGGGACTGGATCTTGACAGGGGCATCTACAGAGGGATGAGCTAGGTGCTGGATTAAGATGATGCCCAACTCGTGTGGCCTTCCACCTGGTTACTGATCAGCACTTGGATTTTATCCAAAGTGTGAAGGCAAGATAAAGTGTGCTTAGAAACTTGACCTATTGGTGTAGCACCTAAGGCTCAACCCAGCTAGTGATAACAGATTCATTGAATGAGTGCAAAATAAATATGGCACGTGGATGTTCCATGCTCAGAAACAACTTATTTCATTTTATTTGTTTTTAAACTTTGGTTTAAAACACTCCATTTAATAATTTCTGCCAAAAGATCAGTCTATAGGGGTGAGAATAAAGAGTATATCCAGACATCTGAAATTAGAGGGAAGATTCCTGAGAAATCTTGCTGCATGAAAGATTTACTCATTCCTGCCCCCTCCGTCTAAGAAGTCAAATAATATTTACACAATCATTTAATTTTGGAAAATTCACAATCTTATACATATATGTATATGGACATGTTTATATTTGCTATAGTGGCATCATATAGAAGAATCAAGGGACTGGGGTGTGGACAATGTTTAGGATTAAATGTGTATCTTGTCACTTTATACACATTTATAATGGTACAACTACTCAATTCCTTAATAAAACAAACAAGGAAAAAAAAAATGATTCACCCAATCCTCGTCATTACCAGACATGCTAGGTTTTGCAAGTCAGCAAGTTGCCTCCTTAGTACGGAAAAGGACATAGATCATTAGACAAGGGAAGGAGGGTTTGGCAAGATCACATGGGCATGAATACAGACCTCTGTTCTGGAGAACTGAATTGAAGCAAATGGTCACAGTGGCCATGCTGAGAATTGCTTGGGCTCCTTCCAGTGGCTTCAGAGGTACTGAATGTAAAAGCTTGTGGTCAACAGGAAGGAGCTTACAGGTGTCCTTGACCACTTGGAGGCAACTGGTCTACCTGGGTGTGTGCTCACAGGGTAGAAAGGAGATTCTGTGCCTGAGCTTGAACTGAAGGAAGTCACAATCTATGAGTGCTAGCCCTTTAGAGGATCAGCCCTTAACTGAAGCTGTGAACTTGGCATTTGAAATCACCTGGGATTCAGTGTGAGGCAGAGAGACAAACATAGACTTTGGGGTTTGGTAGATCTGTGTTCCAGACATTGTTCTGAACTTCCTACCGTGAGACTCTGAAGTCGATGATTCACATGAGCTCTCTAAAACATATTTTATGGTCTTTAAAATGAAGGTAACACCATTTACCCCATAATACACTGGTGAGGATTAAAAGACAGGAATTAAAATATATGGCACACAAGAGACCATCAAAAATATGTTTCTAACTATGTCCCTTTATCCTTGATAATGAATGAATGAATCCTTCCCTAAATACAACATCCTTCAACATCGAATCCTACCCATTTGTTGTCAACAGGATATCCAAAGGGATATGAAATTCTTTTGTTTGATTTGTTCTAAGTTAACTTTGCACTTTAAAAAAGAGAGGGAAGGGAACCTCTACTACCCAAACACAGCCTTTCAAAAGTCTGCCTTGGACCCCAATCTCAAAGAATATTCTTATTAACATACTTTCTTATAAATGGAGCATCACTCATCAAATATTTATAAGTAGTAGCCCGAGAAGCCAGCACTGTGGTTGGAAGCCTGGGGATCATTCCCACGTGCACTGTGGGATGGCATAGGCAGGGGAGACCCTTTAATTTCATGACATGGTTTGGGGGTGTCAATGAGAGCAGCCCTTGGCATAGTTTCTCTGTGCTCTGGGTCTGTTCTGGAACCTGTCAGGACTCCCACATAGCCATCCTTGCAGGCAACTCCCTTTGAAGTCCCCAGGAGCTCTTTGAATGGAAAACATACACAACACGGTGTTGATGCAAATAAGAATCAGGCCTGATGTATTGGGGGAATAAATGCACTTCTCTCCCCAAATATTAGCTCTTTATCTTGGAAACTAGGATTTGATCATTAAATAAAAGAGCCCTCCTTTTCCCTCCAAAAAAAAAATCCACAAACCACCACTAAAACTCCACTATATATGCACTCAAGACATGATAAACTTGCCAATTACTAGAGAGCTTTAATTAAGCCACAGATATAGACGGTGCAGGGCTTGTCTTTACTTTAAATATATCAATAGAATAAACATTCTCAATTCCAGGGTAACTTGTCAAATGGAAAAAAAATAAACATTATGCTCTTTTGAAAAATCAATCATCTAGTGTGATCATTTAGAAAAATGTCTCTATTAGAGATAGTTAGAGATTTTTTGGGGGGTTGTAAATGCAAAGCTACAATTTGTAGACAGGTTAAGTAAATTAAATCACTCACTGTCTTTTTTTTTCCAATGGCTTTAAAAGTTAAAGGTAATTTGCAAAGAAAATGCTCAGTTTGAATTGGTTTGTAATATCTGTTAATGATCTTTAAAAAAAATCCACTTATTCACAAGTCTGTCCCTGAGGGAATTCCAATGTGCTATCAGAAAAAATTTCTGAAGTCTGAAATGTCATTCGCTAGTGATTTCTTTGAAGTAAAAAGCCCTGAAAAAAAATTATATAAGGTATACAAGTGCACAGGACAATCACTTTGATAAATAATATCTATGTTTTTCATAATGTTTCATACCCCAAAATGCAACAATTGAAACGCAAGCTGCTAAATTATAGAGCTGTCTTCTGAATTACCTCAATGTAGGTGCACCTTCTGTTTATGTTACACATGTATTGATTCTTCCATATATTTATAGGTTGTTGATGTGAAAACAGTAGTGTGAGGAACAATTTTGATTGTATTCATTGTATTTACCTTTCGGAAACACAAGGTGTTGCCTAAATACAGACTACAGGTGCTGCTGGGAGAGGCTGAGACAATAGCCTATTTCAGTACAGCCGCTGCACGGGGCCAGGTGTCGCCACGAGGGCACAACGCTGTGTTCAGCACTGGATCACAGCGCCGCGCAACGCACGCCAAGGGAGAGTTTCCTCCCTGGCCCCAGCTGGCCATCAGCTTTTGCCTGGAAGCAGAGACTCTTTGTAACACAACACTAGTCCTTGTAGCTGCAGATGCTGGGGGGCTGCCATCAATAGCTGTTTCTTTCTTTTTTTTTTTTTGAGAGAGGAGTTGGATTTGACTAACCCTTGGCTGCAGGTTAATGATACATTTCACAAGAAAGCCTTTTCTTATAGCTAGCCTAAATTTTTAACCTTTTTTTTAATCCCTCCTGGCACCTGGGATTGAATCCAGGGGCTCTAGCCATTTAGCTACACTCCCTGCCCATATACATATATACACACACACATACATAGATACACATATACATATATACACACCCATATATAAACACAGATACATATATACACATATATACACACATGTATATACACACATATATACACATACACACGTACATATATATACACATATACATATATACACACCCACATATAAACACATACATACATATATACACACATGTATATATACACACATATACACACACATATACACAGACATATATACATATACACATGTACATATATACACATATACATATATACACACATATATAAACACACATACATACATATATACACACATACATATATGCATGTATATATACACACATATACACACATATATACATAATACATATACACACATACATATGTACACATATACATATATACACACATACATACATATATACACACATATACACACATGTATATATACACACATAA
Source organism: Aplodontia rufa (assembly GCA_004027875.1). Classification (NCBI taxonomy): domain Eukaryota; kingdom Metazoa; phylum Chordata; class Mammalia; order Rodentia; family Aplodontiidae; genus Aplodontia; species Aplodontia rufa. Next base: position 6,513 of record PVKS010038591.1, read on the forward strand.
ATACACATACACATGTACATATATATACACATATACATATATACACACATATATAAACACACATACATACATATATACACACATACATATATGCATGTATATATACACACATATACACACATATATACATAATACATATACACACATACATATATATACACATATACATATATAGACACATACATATATATATACACACATATATACACATGTATATATACACATATATACATATACACATAATACACACATACATACATATATGTACACATATAAACACCCACATATACACACATACATACATATATACACATGTATATACACATATATACACACATACATATATGTACACATATATACATATATGCAATACATATATCACACATACACATGTATACACATATACACACAATACATATATGCCCGTACACACAATACATACATGTACACATATATATACACATAATACATATATACACACATACATACATTTATGTACACATATATACACATGTTATATACACACACATATATGCACACATATATACATACACACATATATGCATGTACACATAATAATATATACATGTACATACACATATACATATGTACACACATACATACATATATACACATACACATATATACATACACATGTACACAGATACACTTATATACATATATACACAATAATATATATACATATACACATACACACATACATGCACATATACATACTTACATATCTACACATATATGCACATATACATGTGCACAAACATATATACACATATATACATATACATACACATATACACATATATGCACACACATATATAGACATATATACACATGAATAATACACACATAATATATACATATATGCACACATATATACACATGCACACACATATACACACTTGTACACACATTATATACATATATGCACATGTACATATGCACACATATGCATATATACACATACACATATGCACACATATATACATACATATATACACATATGTGCACACATCCATATAAACACACACATACATATATTCACATGCATACATATATATATATTTTAAAGAGAGAATCAACTTTATTATTTCATCTGGATTTTGTTTTTTCTGACACTTGGTTGGGTACATGATGCTGGGATTTGAACCCGGGTTCTGGCACATGCCTGGCAAGTGCTGTAACTGCTGAGCCACTCTGCCCCAGCTGCTCTAATCCATTTTTACGTTTTGTTTTGAGACTGGGTCTTGCTAAGTTGCTTAGAATCTCACTAAAGTTGCTGAGGCTGACTTTGAATTTGTGATCCTCCTGCCTCAGCCTCCTGAGCTGCTGGGATTACGGGCATGGGCCACTGAGCCCAGCAATTAGTCATCTTTCAATCCCATTTTGTATAAGGCTAGAAATACGTGAGCCTCCAGCAGGCCTTTTATACCTGCAGCTTTCAGAGTGAGCTCCTCTTCTCTTATGGCATTACTCACAGGGTGCTGGGGTTTGAACCCGTTTACTCGCACATGCCAGGCAAGCACCGTAACCACTGAGCCGCCCCTCCACCACCACTCTGATTGTTTTTTAAGAAAGATATTCTACTAGGATTTGGGTATCGGTTGAATGTGTTTCTCAAAGGTTCGTATGTTGGAAGCTCAGTCTTCAACAAGCCGACGTTGTAGTTCTCCTGGGACCTTAGTTTCTCTGCGAGTCAATTATTACACAAGAGTAATTCATACTCCCTTTGCTCTGACTTCCTGTCTCGCTATATGATTTCTTCCTGTTAGATGCACATTCACCACTGCAATGCTGTTCAAAAGGAGGCCTTTGCCAGAGCTGAGCTGATGCTAGCTCCATGCATGCTCTTGAACCTGCAGAACTGTGAATTAACTAAACTGCTTTTCCTAAAAACATATCTGGCTGCAAGGATTTTGTTATAGCAATGGAAAAAAGATTAATACAATCTTATTCAAATTTCGGCTTCATTCCCTCCATCTACTTCATCTAAGAAAATGGAAATCAACTTTTGAAGCTTTTAAATTGAAGCTTTATTGGCATTCCACATATGGAAGATGGAAGAGCAAGCACATGTGATTCAATGCATTACTCTAGAGTGAAAACGTCTTATGACCTGTCCCCTCCAGGACAAGAAGGAACATTCTGCCAATGTTCCTGATTGCGATGGAACATTCCTGTGCAGGAATTCCACTTTCCTTGTTAAAAGTAGCCACTTTGCTGACTGGTTTTGGTGGTGGGGTACTAGGGATTGAACTCAGGGAGCGCTTAACCACTGTGTTACACCCTCATCCCTTTTTATTTTTAATTTTGAGACAGGGCCTTGCTAAGTTTCTGAGACTGGCCTCAAATTTGCCATCCTCCTGCCTCAGCCTACCTCATTGCTGGGATTACAGCACCACCGTGCTGGCCACTGTCCTCACTTCTGACACAGTAGATTTGTTTTGCTTTTTTTGAACTACATATAAATGGGATGCTACAGTAAGTTTCTTTAAAAAAATTACTTTATTGTGATAGAACACATGGGTAGGTGTGCTTTTGTATTTGGGTTCGTACTCTTCTCCTTTTGGTTGAGAACTGTATCCACCTGGTTGGTTTATACCTGTAGCATATTTTCCTCATATTTTCTTGCATGCTACGCATGGCGTGCCATATATACCACACTATATCCCTTTTACACATGAAGAACATTTGGGATGTTTGAGTGTTAGGCTGTTTCAGAAAATGCTGCTGTAAACTTTCTTGCGAACATCTTGGTGCATGCATTCTATATACTCTATATATAGACTAACGGGGAAGTTGCTAAATTATAGGGCATGACTAAGCTCAGTTTCAGTAGTTCATGCCAAAGAGTTTTCTCAAGAGGCGTTGGTTTCACCAGCACTGGGCAAGAGTGACAGCTGCCCCAAAGCCTTGTGAGTACCCGATTTTGGTTTTTTTGGTGGTGGCCAGTAGATTGTCATTGTGATTCTATTTATTTATTTATTTATTTTTTAAAGAGAGTGAGGGACAGTGACAGAGAAAGAGAGAAAGAGAGAATCAATTTTGTTTAGTTTTTCATGTGGCTTTCCTTGCTCCAACACTCTGCTATGTATGTGGTGCTGGGGTTGGAACCCAGGTCCTTGCGCATGCCAGGCAAGCACCGTAACCACTGAGCCACCACTCCAGTCCTGTCATTGTGATTTTAATTCAATTTTCTGGCTCATTAACAAATTAAGCATCTTTTTTTCAGATGTACTGGCCATTTTTGTTTTTGAGAGAGGGACAGTGAGAGAGAGAGAGAGAGAGAATCAATTTTATTAAGTTTTTCATGTGACTTTCATTGCTCCGACACTTTGTTGTGTACGTGGTGCTGGGGTTTGAACTCATATCCTCACGCATGCCAGGCAAGCGCTGTAACTGCTGAGCCACCGCTCCAGCCCCTGTACTGGCCATTTGGATTCAAGACTCCTGCTCATCTTATATTGGACTGTTATTTTTTCCTTTTTATTTGTAGAAGATATTTCTATGTTCTAGATATGAACCTTTTGTTCATGTGTGTTGCAAATTCATGCCCCTCTGAGCTTGACATTTTCACTACATTGCTCCCTCCATGGGGGAGGAGAGGATTTTAATTTTAACATAGTGTATGCGTTAGCTCTATGTTGCTATGACAAAATACCTGTGAAAAGCAGCTTAAAAGAGGAAAGGCTTATCATGGCCACAGTTTCAGAGGTTTCAGTTCATGGTCAACGGTGTTCATTGCCTTCAGGCCTGTACCAAGGTAGGACAGCAGAAAGGTGTGGCAGACGGAAGCTCCTCACCTCCCAGCTGCCAGAAAGACAGAGAGAGAGAGGAAGGGAAGGGGGAGAAGGCGTAGTCCCCAAGCACATGGTCCTAAGGACCCATTCCTTCATCTAGGTCCTACCTCCTATAGTTTTCACTACTTCCCAAGAGTCTATACAGCTATGAACCCATCGCTGGATTAATCCACTGATGAGCTGAGCACCTTCATGATCCAAACACTTCCCAAAAGCCCCCCCTCTAAATGGAGCATGCCAACGAATACACCAGAAAGTGCTCTAAGTCACTAGTAAATCAGAGAAGTGCAAATGAAAACTTCATTAAGATTTCACCCCACTCCAGTCAGATTAACAAAGATGAAGAAGATAATAACAGATGCTGGAGGGGCTGTGGAGAGACAGGCACACTAGCACACTGTTGGTGGAGCTGCAGACTGGTACAGCCCCTCTGGAAAGCAGCATGGAGAATCCTCAAAAAATTAGGGATGGACCCACCACGTGACCCAGATATCCCTTTTCTGGGTTATTTTCCCAGAGGAGTTAGAATCAGCACATCACAGTGACACAGCAAAATCTATGATCATAGCAGCTCAGTTTACAGTAGCTAAATTATGGAACCAACCCAGATGCCCTTTATTGGATGAATGGATCCAAAAACTGCAATTAGAAACAATGAAATTGCAGCTTTTGAAGGTAAATGGATGGCGATGGAAGAAATCATGTTGAGCAAAGTTAGCCAAACCCAGAGAGTCAAGGGTCAAATGTTTTCACTCATTTGTGGAGGCTGGAGCTGAACCCAGGCCTGTGTGAAAGGTTGTTAATCTCATGTATTAGACCCAGCAAAGGCGTAGCAACACATAATCTAGGGCGATCATAGATACGTAGCAGGGTGGGGGGGATAGGGGAGGTGGCAGAGGGGAGAGAGAGGGAGAATAGGGAGGGATCTAGGGTATAATTCTGGTTTAAGAGTATATGAATGGGGCTGCAGCGGTGGCTCAGCAGTTTCAGCGCTTGCCTGGCAAGCACAAGGACCCGGGTTCAACCCCAGCTCCACATACACAACTAAGCATTGGAGCAACTAAGACCATATGAAAAACTAAATAAAGTTGTTTCTCTCTTTCTCTGTCTCTCCCACTGTCCCTCTCTCTTTTTTAAAAAAAGTATATGAATATCATATTGTTGCTTTAAATGCATTTATGATTGTACAATAATCAGTTCCTTAATAAAAAAAATATAATGAAAGCCCCACTTCTGAGGACTGGGAACCAAACCATCAACCCTTGAACCATTGGGGATATTCCAGGTCCAAACCACAAGAGTCTATTTCATAGATATTTTCCTTTATGGCTAATAATTTCTATGCTTTGCTTACCCTAGTGCCTTCCTTCCTGTGCTGGGGATTGAACCTAGGACCTCACACGTGCGAGACACACATTTTACCACTGAGCTACACCCTCAGTCTGTGGCTCTAAGCTTTTGTGTGGTGTGAGGTTGGGACCAAGTCTGGGTTTTTTTTCCCTTCACCATTGATCTCCACTTACTGTACATTATTCTTGGAAATTATTTCCTTTCCCCAATGCTCCATCCTTTATTTCCCTCATAAATTATATATTTACTTATGGAATTATCATATGACTTTCCCCCTTTATTCTGTTAGTGTAGTGAATTATTCAATGGGTTTTTTTTAAATAAGAAAGAGAGGGAGAGAGTGAGAGAGAGAGAGAAAGAGAGAAGCAGTTTTCTTTATTTTTTCATCTGGCCTTTGTTTCTCTGACACTTAGTTGGTTACGTGATGCTGGGGTTCGAACCCAGCTCCTCATACCTGCCAATCAGGTGTGCCGACCACTGAGCAATCCCTTCAATGGGCTTTTGAATGTTAAGACAATCTTGTATTTTGGACCAAACCCAACTTGATTATGATGTATAAATTTATTTTACCTATCACTGCTTGTGTATTGTTCATATTTTTTTTAAAGAGTGAGGGACAGTGAGAGAGAGAGAGAGAGAGAAAGAGAGAATCAATTTTATTTAGTTTTTCACATGGTTTTCGTTGCTCCAAGTATTCATTGTGTACGTGGTGCTGGGGTTTGAACTCGTGTACTCTCTCATGCCAGGCCAGCGCCGCAACCTCCAAGCCACTGCTCCAGCCCTTTGTTCATATTTTTTGAAAAACAGTTTTTGCAGCAATGTTTATTAGTTAAATTCAACTGATATGTATATATATTTTGCTGTAATGTTCTTGTCAGTTGTGTTACCAGGTTTAGATGACTTATAAAATGGGATGAGAAGTGTCTTCTTTATAGTCTTTTAAAAATTAAAATGTGAGTCTAATGCAGTAACTACACATGTATGGAATTTTTCTAAATTTTTTTTAAAACAAGCAATATGCTTTAATTAATTAATTTATTTATTTTTAAGAGAGAAGGACAGTGAGAGAGAGAGAGAGAGGGAGAGACAGAATCAATTTTGAGTTTTTCACATGGCTTTCGTTGCTCTGACACTTAGCTGTGTACTTGGGTGCTGGGGTTTGAACCCGTGTACTTGCACCTACCAGGCAAGCGCTGTAACCTCCGAGCCACTGCTCCAGCCGCATTCTAAATGTTTAACACTTTTTTTTTTCCCCTTTCAGGCTTCTGCTCCTTTTGACTTAGTCTTACTGCAGAAACCCATTTTTGTGTGCGTTTTGCGTGGGAGAGTAAACAGAGTTGGGTGGTCAGCTGGGGTGTCCTTGTATCACCTGGCAGTATGCTCATGGGTCCAAGGCTGAAATTTGGTATTGCCTTTCTTTTCTGGAACCCATGATCTAGGTCCATCCTGGGTTTGAAAGGGAACCTATAAGGTGAGAGACCTTTCTGGAAATGTGTCAAGCATTCAGATGAAAACACCTGATCCCCACCAAGAACCCTCAAAGCTACTCCTTTTGACCCCTATAGTCACTGTTCAGTAGAAGAAAAAATTTAATGTCCCTTAGCAGCGTGTGCTTCATTGTTTACCCATCTCTCTTTTCCCACACACTGTTGTTCTAGTTCAGGGTCAGCCTGGTATCACCCGAGGCCCGGGCTGTGGCGTTCGTGGGTCACCTGGTCTGCATTTCATCCTCCTCCCAGGCATCACCTGCCTGCTCTGATGAAAAGGTGACCATGTCAACCTCTTGCTGAGAACTGTGTGGTGGTTTATGCTCCGCAAAATGAATCTGGGCTCATTAATATGGCATTAAATTCTCCTATGATTTGGTGTTTTAATCTGCTTAACAAAATACCTGGGATTGAGTAATTTCATGTACAGTAGAAATTCATCGCTCACGGTCAGGGAGATGGAGGTGCCTGCAGATTTGGTGTCTGGTGAGGGTGTCCTCACCTGGTGGAAGGGGCAAGGAGCTTGCTTGGGTCTCTTTGATGTTACTCAAGGCTTGATCAATTCTCAGAGTTCCTCTTCTTTTAAAAAAAATTTTATGGAGTTATTATACAGTCATAAATGCATAGACAGTGACAATATGGTATGTATTTGCTCTTAAACCAGAATCACCCTACATCACCACACCTCGGTCTCTTGAATTTTCTATATTTCACCCCTACAAGCAATATAAATGCTTAGATTGTGAATTTTCCAGAATTGAATGATTGCATAAGTATTATTTGGATTCTCAGGGGGAAAAGAGTATGCTACATTGTTGATTGTCTCCCTAGATCCCTCCCTATCCTCCTTCCCTCTCTCCTCCCCAACTTATCCACCCCCCCGCCTGCTACATATCTGTGGTTGCCCTAGATTGTGTGTTGCTACGCCTTTGCTGGGTCTAATACATGTAACTACCTTTCACACAGGCCTGGGTTTAACTCCAGCCTCCACACATGAGTGAAGACTTTCGACCCTTGACTTTCTGAGTTTGGCTAACTTCGCTCAGCATGATTTCTTCCATTGCCTCCGCTCATTAACACTATCTCATTGGATATTAGGCTCCAACATACCAATTCTTTTTTATTTATTTTTAATTTTTTTAATTAAGAAATTTAGTTATTGTACAATCAAAAATGCATATAAAGTAACAATATGATATGCGTGTATTCTTAAATCAGATTTCCTTCCTAGATCCCTCCCTGTTCTCCCTCCTTCTCCCCTCTCCCTACTTCCTGATACATGTCTGTGATTGCCCTAGATTACCAACATGTGAATTGTGAGAGGACCCCAGGGTTCAGACTAGAGCCGGGCTCTGGTCTGCCTGGTTTCCCCCTGGCTTTCCTGCTACACTCCTGCTACAGGCTGTCAGGTCTGTCTGCTGGCTGGATCTGCACGCACCCTGGGGCTCTGTATATTCCAGCTTATGCTTGTGCTGATCCTTCTCCCAGGAGTAGACCATCCCTGATCCCTGTCTTCTTCTTGGATAATCCATTCTTCAGTAGTCAGCTCAGTCTGGACACCCTCAGTCCCACCCAACTAGGACTGCTTGGGTCACCTTTCTGTGTGCATGGCTCCTTCCATGTCATTGGCTAGGCAGAGTCCTGGTCATCTGTGTACATCTGTGACTTTCTGGGTGCTCGTAGGTAACAGATGCTCAGTGAACATTTGTAGATCCAAGTAGCAGGAACAACAGCGACCAGCTAACTGTTTTTTGAGTTTCACTTCATCTCTTTCTGGAAGGCTGAGCTGGATGAAAACGGTGACAGTGACCAAAATATCTTGACCATAAGGGAGGTAAGAAGTCAAAAGCTCTAGAAAAATCTGTAGATGCAATCTCTGCTTGTGTATCTGAGTTCAGTCCAGCTGATTAAAATCCTGGTGGGAATCCACTTTTTTTTTTTTTTTTAATAGAATGGATTAGCAACAGGAATCTTTTGTGTAAGTGGATTTCTCCAGAGAAACGAATTTGAGCAATTTAAGAATTTCCAAGAAGAAAAAAAATCCCCCTTAAGAGGCAAATTGGTCAAGATTCTTCTCCTTTCTCTTATTAATAAAGGAGTTTATGCGGAAAGCGTCTAAGAGATGGTGTGAGGGATTTACAAGGATCACTAAAGTCTCCACTAGATCTTGGCTTTCACTTTGAAAAATCGCCTAGCTTCTCAAAATCGCATCACACAAAACGGACTTTCTGGGGCTCCTCTATATGAATGGGCTGCACAGTGGGGCCATTCATTTTCCTTGGCCCACTTATTGCAAGTACGTTCTAAATTTGGCCTTAATTATTTTTCCTTTCACAAAAATATTTTGTGGGATCTTTTTGAACCCTGGCTACTTCCTTCTTGCCCCTTAAAACAGAAGCCAGGAGTGTTATTTTTGTTCTCTTCTAATTAAAATAATTGCTTGGTTCCTTTTAACTAGATTCGTGCCGTTATTAGCCTAATACGTGGATGGGTGCCACCGGGTGCTTGAAAAGCAAAATAAAGAGTGATCATGTGGCTTCACATGAAAAAGATTCAGAGGTGCCCAGGGACAGTCTTTCCTTTCAGCCAGCACTTTATAAGGGACTTTCGCCAACCTGGCCCCCCATACCCTTACTAAAAGACTATCAAGGGAAAGAATGGTCCTATTTTCTTTAGGAAGGTGTACAGCCTGCTCAGTATAATTTGAAGAGCGGCACTTCATGTGCCGAGCAGGGCACAAAGACCTCGGGTCTCGGTTTAATCTCTGCCCCTGCTCTGTCTTTCAGAATAACCGCAATTGAAGAACAAATCCCGCCTGCCTGTCCCCTCTGCCAGTTGGTGTTTATCACAGGACAGCCAAGGAAGAGGGACAAAGTGCCTAGGTTGGTGCGTTTCTCAAGTGTCGTCCGGACTCTGCAACACAAAGTGCTCAGATGACCTTTTATTTATTTATTTATTTTCATTATTTAAAAAAAATTTTTTTTTTTTTAAAGCGAGAGGGACAGTGAGAGAGACAGAGAAAGAGAGAAACAACCCTATTTAGTATTTCACATGGCCTTAGTTGCTACAACATTCAGTTGTGTACGTGGTGCTGGGGTCTGAACCCGGGTCCTCCTGCTTGCTGGGCATGCGCCGAAACTGCTGAGCCACCGCTCCAGCTGTTGACCTTTTTTAATTTTTATTTTTTATTTTGGTACCAGGAATTGAATCCAGGGGTGCTTAACCACTGAGGCCCTTGCCTTTTTTTTTAAATTTTTTTTTTTTTTTAAAGAAAGGGGACGGTGAGAGCGAGAGAAAAAGAGAAGTGATCTTTATTTAGTTTTTCATGTGACTTTCATTCCCTGGACACTTCGTTGTGTACGTGGTGCTGGTGTTTGAACTTGTATACTCGTGCATGCCAGGCAAGCGCCGTAACCGCCGAGCCATTGCTCCCAGCCCTTTTAAAAAACTTTTTAGTTTGGACAGTGTCTCACTAAGTTGCTTAGGGCCTCACTAAGTTGCTGAGGCTGGCTTTGAACTTGTGATCCTCCTGCTCAGCCTCCTAAGCCATTAGGATTACAGATGTGCACCCCCATGCCCTGCTCAAATGACATTTTGACAAAAGTTTGCTGAAAGGTGATGCAAGTCTAAGGGTTGGAAGGCAGGGCCCCAAGGATACCTCTGACATGTTGCCTGGTTATTTTTTTTTTTTTTATCAAGTTTTCTTTGAGCCCAGACACACCCAGTTATATATTTTCTATGGCTGCTTGTATATTTCAGCATGGGGTAGCTGTGACAGATCATATGGCTTGCACAGCCTAAAATATTTATAATCTATATTTAAATCTATATTTATAGATGAAGTTTGGATGCCTGATATCCTTCAGATCCAGTTCACTGCCTATCTACCCACTCTAGATGGAGAAATTAATTTGTAGTATCCACTTTTTATTTATTTATTTATTTTTCACTACTGGAGATTGAACCCAGGGTCCTGTGTATGCTAAACGTGTGCTTTACCATGGAGCTACGCCTCAACCCCTGTAGGTATTTTGATAGTAGTTCTAATTAAAAAAAAATACTCGGGGACTTTGATGGTGTGCTAATTTTACAAGTATTCAGAGAGGAAGTCAAGAAAAGCAGGAAGGATTTAGGGCAAGAACTTACAGCTGGAGAAAAGGTTCTGCCAGGCTTAGCTCAGGGTAAGTCATGGTCCATGGCCAGCATTTCCTGCTACCTAGAGAAGGTGCAGACACGGCAGGAACTTCTTCTGACTTGGAGTGCACTTTTAATAATAGTGTCAATGTTATTTGGTTGACATTGCAGAGTTCAGCTTCCAGGGCAAATGGTGGACCCCCTTTGCCATCAGTTGGTTTTTGTGAAGATTAAGAGAGAGGGACAGAGAGAAAGAGAGAGAGAGAGAGAGAAGAGAGAATCAATTTTATTGAGGTTTTTCATTTGGCTTTCGTTGATCCAACACCTTGCTATGTACGTGGTGCTGGGGTTCGAACCTGCATCCTTGCACATGCCAGGCAAGCGCCGTAATCCCTGAGCCACCGCTCCAGCCCCAAGTCCTCGTGTTTTTAAGATCATAAGCTGCTATATCTGTGGTGTGGATATTATTTATAAAACAATACTGTATTACTATCCTTATTTGGCATGTGAGGAAATGAGACTTGGGTAGCAT
>PVKS010038592.1:0-17826 GCA_004027875.1 Aplodontia rufa
ACCGCTCCAGCCCCAATATAAAATATTTAAATATAAAAATACTACCAAGTATCATTATCAATACTAAGTAACTTAGGGAATCATTATTGCAAAACAGATCATGAAGGATATGAACCTGGAGAATAGGAATAATAAAATAACCAAATCCAAGAATTGGAGAAAGGAAAATGGACATTGCCTTCATTCTTCAATAAAAGGTGTTGATAATATTATTTAAACTAAAATATAACGGTAAAAACTTAATTGGGACACCAGGCATGGTGGGGCAAGCCTGGAATCCCTGAGACTCAGGCGGCTGAGGCAGGAGGATCATCAAGTTCAAGGGCCAGTCTTGGAATTTAGCAAGATGCTATCTCACAAGGAAAAGGATTAAAGGTGTAGCTCTTCGGCAAAGCACGCAGGTTCAATCTCCAGTACCACCCAAAACACAACAACAACAATAAAAAAGACTCGAATCTCTTCCTTATTTTTACAATTCCTTTTTTTTGGGGGGGAGCATAACCTGGGGGTACTTTGTCATTGAGAGTGGCCTTGAACTTCCAATCCTCCGGCCTCAAATTCCACAGTAGCTGGAATCACAGGCATGCACCACCACACCCAGCTTATAATTATTTTGTCTGCTTTGAGGCAGCATCTTGCTATGTTGCCCACGCTGGTCTTGAATTTGTGGGCTCAAGCATCCTCCCACCTCAACCTCCTGGAGTAGCTGGGGCTACAGGCATGAGCCACCTGTTTTAGAGGACTGTAAAAAATTATTACGGTGAGAAAACAAATACTTATTTCAAAGTCAATTCCTTCATATTTGCTTTAGGTCTTTTTCTTTTATTAAATTCAAGTAAAATGAATATATTTCTGTTAATAGTATTTTCAATCCCCAGTGCCACATAAACAAACAAATAACTAAAAGAATAAAGTAGTATTTATGGTAGTACTATGGTCCAAATGTTTTTCCCTCCCCACAAGAAAATCCATATGTTGACACCTAATCCCCCAAGGAGATATTAGGAGTTGGAACTTCTGGGAGGTAGTTAAGTTCTGAGGGTGAAGCCCCCAAGAATGGGATTAGTGCCCTTATAAGAGTCAGGATAAAGCTTTTTGCATATCCCTGCAGGTGAGGACACAGGAAGAAGGCACCAACTAGCAGGGTGCAGTGGCACACACCCAGAGTCCCAGCTACTCAGGAGGCTGAGATGAGAGGACCACTGGAGCAAAGGAGTCAGAGGCCAACCTGAGCAAGATAGTGAGATCCCATCTCGAAAAAGAAAAAGCACCATCTATGAATAACACTATCTGTGGAGCAGAGAGCAACCTCACTATAAGCCTACAGGTGGTTGATCTTGGGCTTCTCAGCCTCCAGAATTGTGAGCAATATATTTGTTCACAAACGTATTATTTGATAATCACACTGCTTTTAAATTACTCAGTCTAAAATATATTGTTATAGCAGTACAAATGGACTAAGTCAGGTGGGATGCCAATTAAATGGCAAAGGGTAGGCTGGAGGGGTGGCCCAGTGGTTACGGCACCTGTCTGGCATGCGCAAGGATGCAGGTTCAAACCCCACCATCGTGTACATAACGAAGTGTCAGAGCAACAAAAGCCACATGAAAAACTAAATAAAATTGAGTCTTTCTTTCTCTCTCTTAAAAAAAAATCTTTAGGGCTGGAGCGGTGGCTCAGCGGTTTCGGCGCTTGCCTGGCAAGCATGAGGACCCGGGTTCAAACCCCAGCACCACGTACACAGCTGAGTGTTGGAGCAACCAAGGCCATGCGAAAAAACTGAATAAAGTTGTTTCTCTCTTTCTCTGTCTCTCTCACTGTCCCTCTCTCTTAAAAAAAAAAAAATCTTTAAAAAATATAAATAAATGGCAAAGGGATTTCAACCAGCTTTCAGTGAAGACATGGAAATTCATATTAGAATAACACTGAACACTATTCCTAGTTACCAATCCAACAAACCATGTGTGGTCCTCATTCTATACAACAGGCTGAGTTTCCAAATCCCATTAAATTCCCAACCAAGGAAGTAGCCACGTAGAACCCCCAAAGGAAGACTGAATTCTGATGCTCAGAGCAGGCAATCAGGTAAATGCCACTGTCCAGGAAGGCGTTTGAGGCACGTTTCCTCTTTGGGTGTGCTGCATTTAATTGTATCAACAGGAAATACGGTCCAAGAAGGCAAAATCAAGTTTTCGTTACCTAGACATCTGTGATAACAGGTCATGCATGTCCTCGCCACCCTAAGTGGTGACAAAGATGTGAAATTCATAAGGTACAGCTAGATGTAAAGTACTTTCCGGTGCACTTCATGACAGGGCATGGAGCGGAGTTTTAGTCCTCACTCCCTTCCGCAGGTTATTGTGAACCTCAAAGTTGAGAATCCAAGGCAAAAAAGAAAAATTTAAAGTTTCTTGCAATTGTCTAAGTGTTTTCACTTGGAGACAACTCTCTTCAGGAATTCAGTCAATTCCTTGGAGTCAGGTATAAATTTAGAGGACGCTTTTTGAGCTATAATCTAAAACATGTAAAATATTTGTGATTTTTTTTTAGACATTGACAATAATAAACTTTTAACCCGCCCTGGCATATATAAGAGAGGGTTGCATGGCTTTGGAGGAGGATTGGGGCAGAATGTCATCAGGATAAGGTGTCAATAACTAGACAAAGGTCTAGTGAACATCTACTATATGCAAGGTTCTTGCTCAAAGTACAGGTGACAGAGTAATGAACGAAAGAAAATTTAAATATCTCTGCTGTCAAAGGGCTTACACTGCCATGAGTTTGTTAATGGTGCTACCTCTAAGACACGTGCTTCACCCCACACCATTGATTCTGGAAAAGATCTAGACTTTATTGCCACTTAAAAAGCAAAACTGTGTAGACTCACATGTTAGAAACAATGAATGCTATGTCATATGGAGTTAAAAAATAACCCGTGGTGACACGATCTGAGTTCATGCTCTGGTTCCATCAGTCATACAAGCTTTGCAGCTTCTTTAAGTCTGTTTCCTCCTATAAAATGAAAATTGTAATAATAGGATCTTTCTCCTAGATTTGTTGTGAGGGTTGGAGAGAGCGACGTATTAGATGCATAAAAATTGAGCAATAAGTGTTAGCTATGATTGATAGTAAAGTGTTTATAATACAAAAGGAATCTTAATCTTAGAACCCTTGGAAAATAGATATTTATGTGCTGATTTCCTTAAGATTAAGTCTTAGTACAGAAAGAGAAACTTGAAGGATTATTTCTTATAATTAACTGAAAATCAGGTTGAATTAAAGTATTTCTGAAGTGATATTGTAATTTAATAGGATCTGATTTTATTTTAAGATTTTTCAGTAATTGGGCTGAGTACCATGGTGCCTGCTTGCAATCCCAGCAACTCAGGATGCTGAGGCAGAAGGATTGCAAGTTCCAGACTAGTCTCAGAAACTTAGCAAGGCATTAAGCAATGTAGTGAAACCCATCTCAAAATAAAAAATAAAAATAAAAAGGACTGGAGATGTGGCTCCCTGGTAAAATACCCCTGGTTCAATGCCCAATACCAAAAAATAAAAAAAAATTTTTCAATAGTTGATTGGAGGTTTAGATCAGCGGTAGAGCACTTGCCTAGGATTCACAAGGGCCCGGGTTCAATCCTCAGGACCATGAAAACAAAAGTGAAAAAAAAAAGCTACTACAAATTATAGAACAAAGATTTTCAACAATACATTGTTGTATTAAGTAAGGGAAAACTGTACTGTAAATATACCAAGCATTTGTCTTTTTATTTTCATTTTTTAATGCTTTTGGTGCAACACCTGATTATGCATGGAATTACACCTCGGGAGTGCATTTCACTGAATAACATTTACTATTAAATACCACACCCTGGGGGCTGCAACGGTGGCTCAGTGGTTATGGCTCTTGCCTGACATGCACAAGAACCCAGGTTTGAACCCCAACAAAAGGTACACAGCAAAGTATCAGAGCAATGAGAGCCACATGAAAAATGAAATAAAATTGATTCTCTATTTCTGTCTCTTTCTCACTGTCCCTCTCTCTTTAAAAAATAAATAAATACCATACACTGCCTTCCCAAGTAGACATTATAAAATGGCACGATTCAACAAGAACGGTCGGTTCTCCTACTCACATGTAATGAGAACTCGGGGGCAGCACTCCACCATCTGGGACATCTGGGACATGGATGGTCTGGACACTGATCAGCATATACTGGCAAACTGTCCACTCCAACACAACAGTGTCTGAGGCAAGGCTGTGCAACCTGTCTGTTCATTTCCACCGCTCGTTCCTTCTCCCCATCTCCTCTGTCAATATTAGATGGCAGCTATTTTGGGAGAGTGCCTAGTTTACCCAGAGTGGAGGATTTGTTTTTTAGTCAACAGATGCTTTCAAGTGGTGATTTAACTGTCAATGAAAAATAAATAAAAGGTGCAAATTCTGCAAGATTTAGCAATTCACAGAAATTCTGTTGTTATTGAATGTATCTCCTGCTCAGTTGCCTGGGGAACTGCATTTTAATGGCCCACATCAAGCAGTTCTTTCCTGAATGTAATTGTAGTTTATCTGATGCCTTGGTTAAAGCTGTTCAAATGTTTGGCTTCTAGCAAATATATTTCCTAACAGCACTCATGACAGTGATGGAGCTGAGGCAATTTTAATATGTTTTTAAATCCCACTAACTTGTTAAATAACTGGAGAAAGAAACCTATATAAATTGAAAATATCTTTATGACTATGAGAAGTATCTAGGAAGATACATATGAATCTATAATAATATGATGTTTTCAAGACTAATTGTGTGACCAGAGTCCTAGCCTAGAGAGGGAGTCCCAACAAGCCAGGTCCAGTCCCAAAAATCAAACACACAAAAAAAGTAATGGTATTCCTATTTTTACTAAAATACATGGGGGTATTGCAGAGAAGACGTAAAAGCAGAGAGTGGACGAAGTGGGGAGATCCTGGACTAGAATCAGCCTTAACTTACTTTGTCAATATCCATGTGTACATGATTATGTAACAACGATTCCTTCCAATATGTAAGACTATGTTGAACAAATTTTAAAAATAAATAAATAGAATTAAAAAAAAAAGTAACGGTAAAGTGGGAAAGAAATGTATTCAGTACAGACAAGAGGGACCAGCATCTTCAGCTCCATTTTGTTTCGGCGGGGAGGGAGCTAACTAGAGCTCCCAGATTAAATAGAGAACCGGGCAAGAAATATGCTTAGTTAAACAGTCTTGGTCAAATTGTGATCTGGTTGCTCATTATCTTGGGATGGGCCATGCAGAGCCTTGTCAGCAGTGATAAGAAATTTGCTAGCTGGGTGTGATGGCACATGCATTGAAATCACAGATGCTTGGGAGGCTGAAGCAGGAGGATGGCAAAGTTGAGGCCAACCTGGGCAGCAAGACCATGTTTCAAAAATAAAGGGTTGGGGTGTGTTTCAGAGGTAGAGCCCTTGCCTAGCATGTACAAGTTCCTGGGTTCCATGCACAGCACCACAAAAATGCATACAAATGTAAAAATTAAAAATAAAAAAGAACTGAGGATGTAGCTCTGTGGTAAAGTGCCCCTGGCTGGGTTCAATCCTCAGCATCACCTGCCCCCCACCCCAAAAAAAGGAAAAGAAAAGAAAGTTGCTGTTGCCTGTGGGAGAGGGGTAGTTTTGAGTCTTGTCACAAGAACTTTGTCAGACCTGTTGTCCCTGGAATCCAAGGTGACAGTAGGAGAGAATGACTCAGAAAAGGTCAAATCAGAATATCAAGATGGAATTAGCCTCTTCAGGTTCAGGACAACGACTGGGGACTTTTAGGCACTGCCCCAGAGAATCTGGAATAGTATGCCAAGGTGTCTCCAGAGGTTCAGTTTTGACTATGGAGTGATCCTCAGTCCTTAGCTATAATACCTCTGATTAAGGCAGTAATCCCGGTGCAGAGACAGGTACTCAAGCCAGGGTTGGTAATTAGAACAGGTTACTGCAAGAGCAAGATACACCCTGCAGAAAGGAGCTAGGGACTGAAGTGCACCCAGTGATTGGCTTTAGGCTTTTGTTAGGACTTGCAGTGGCACAAAACCTTAGAGTGGCTACTAGACAAGCCTCTTAGGGCTGGGAGCGTGTGCATCTGCTGCCTGTTTAGGGAAAGCCTTATGCCTGCACTATGTGAAAATGGAAATATGCACCTGGACCCTTGGGTCACCTTGTCCTTCTGTCCTAGTGCCATTGGCAAAAGGCCGTACATACAACAGTCTACGGACCCTTGGAGCAGCTTGTGGGTACATGCATGACCTTGGGAACAAGATGTGTGCTGGTACGTTTATGGAGAAGTGTGATGGCCCCTTTGGAGTTGTGGGGGATGGGTTTGGTGATGCCATTTGACAGCTCTGAGTAAGATAAGTTTATTTCATAGAGCCACCCACACAAGGGGAGGGAGGAATTTATGTTCTTATGATGTCTCACGATAGGTATTGAGTCTTCTGTGTCAATTATCAGTCAGGGGCCCTTTTACAACCATCCTCCGAGTCCACTCATCTCTAGCTAACTATCTATGCTAACAAAAACTGGCATGGGACACGCTGTTCATTACTGTCTCCCTGAAAATCTTGAAAATACCTTCATGACTCTTACCTTGGTGCCCTCAGCCTGGAAGAGAGATTACCAGCTTTAGAGGAACACTCCTTAAATGATTCTTATGCGCAGACCTAAGCAGGATCTGACCCAAAGTTTAAGGTAGAAAGGAGACCATGCAAAATGAAGGCAGAGATGCAAAAGCAGTCTCTAAGTCCCTGTTACAATTGGTCCTTTGCAGGACAGCATCTTAGTGGCCAGGCATGATGTCGAATCAGGATATATCATGTAGCAAGATGGATCTCTGGACTGGGTGGGCCATAGTTTCTGGCAGTCACTCATAGATGCCTACTCCAATGTCCTTTCACTCCTTTACTAAAAGATCCTCTGCTTAGTTCAGAGAGGCAGTAGGCCTAGCTGAGGGGAAAAAATACATTTTCCAAGTTTCCTGCTGCTGTAATGGCCATGTACATAGTTCTGTCCAGTAAGTTATCATTAAGGCTGCGTAACAAGGATTTAGAGGCCAGTTTTGCTAAAACTACTGACTCTTTGCTTGGGCCCACAGATGCCTGATGGGTAACTAAAAGCAGAATAAAATCTTGGCATCTCTGCCTTTATTTTGTATCTGTCTCCTTTGCCACTTTAAGCCTTGGGTAAAGCTGGTAATCCTGATCAAGGTAAGAGTAGCTAAGTTATTTTCGAGGTTTTTCAGGGACTTCAAAATCAATAGATTGTCAACTGCCAGTTTTTTATAGTGTCCTATTCCAGATCCCTGTGAAAGGTCAAAGTGAATGAAGCAATTAGAGTAGAGTATTGGTGAATCAATAGTAACACAGGTTTATTTGGGACAACCCTGTGGCGGGGTGGGGGAGTGGAGGCAGTAGAGTCTGGGACATTCAGTCACTGGGGTAGATATAGAAGGTGTAAGGAAAAGAAGATTAGGGTGTTGCTGGGGATAGTGTTGTATTGTCCAGGTTTTAGGGATAGGTGGGTCCAGGTTTGGGAGATTAGGTGGGTCAGGGGTTTAAGGATAGGTGGGTTGAGGTTTTAGGGATTAGGTGGATCAAGGGTTTAAGGATTAGGTGGTTCTTGTTCTAAAATGAAGGCTAAGATTTAAAATGCCCTTACCTAGGTCAAGTTCTACCTAAAACCCTGGAGCAGTGCCTAAAAGTCCCCCAGTCATTGCCTTGAACCTAAAGGAACTAGCACCATCTTGACTTTCTACCATGTTCTTTCTCTGAGTCATTCTCTCCCAAGGTCACCTTGGATTCCAGAAACAACAGTTCTGAGGGATAAACATCCCATGACAAGAGCTGAAATTGCCCCTTAGGCAACAGTGACTTTCCAATCCAGAGATAATGCTCATCAAGACCCCAGTTTGACTGAGACTGCTTGTCTATGCGCATTTCTTGCCCACACCCCCCACATTTTTGTTCCTTGCCCTATTTAAACCTGAAGTTCATGTCAGTCTCCCCAAAGATAGGTCACTCGTCCCCTTGTCTTCCCAGTAAGGCCATACTGAATATTAATTCCATTCTTATTTCACCAATACTTTTTTCCATTTGTCATTTGAGACAAGTGGAGAGAGCTGATTTTCCGGAGACTCCCCAAAGTTGAACCCCTGGCCAAGGAATAGTTTGCTGGATAGCACTTCTGGGAAATACC
Source organism: Aplodontia rufa (assembly GCA_004027875.1). Taxonomy (NCBI): domain Eukaryota; kingdom Metazoa; phylum Chordata; class Mammalia; order Rodentia; family Aplodontiidae; genus Aplodontia; species Aplodontia rufa. The sequence goes on from PVKS010038592.1 coordinate 8,239, forward strand.
TGGAAGTGGGGACAGGTAATGCTCCCCTACTAAGTCCCATTGTACCCTTCACTTTTTTTTTTGCCACGAGTCCAGAGGCCATGCTGGAAGTATATTAGCCATCTTGCCTCATGGAGGCCACAAACACAGCCTGAGCATGACTAAATAGGAAGATCCTGAGTCCCTGATGACACAGCCGTGGGCCACATCCTTCCAGACATTCCATTCCTTGAGAAACAAAAACAATTTATTGAGTCCCTGGTATCTGAGTCCCTGTCATTACTATGCAGCTGGTAATGACAAATATATCACTACTTGATTCAAAAGGAAGCTAAATCTAATCACAATGTATGTAATTAGCAAGTCAAATTTTTAGTGATAATACTACTAACAGGCCAATTTGAGTATGAATTCCCTGACACAGCACAAAATACACTGACGTAAATATAGAAAAAACAAAAACTCTTTGGCTATATCCCATTCCAGCCCCTGTAGAACTCTTATCTCCCATCAAATGCTGGGATCCTGCTAGACCTACCTCCTCAAGGTTAGCTCTGTTTGCACAGTCCTTCCTTACCACCTGCATCCCCACCGTCCTGCCATTTGTTATGCAAATTAGCTTATCACCAAGCTCTCAAGCCTAGCTCAGCCTAATTAATAACCATGTACTTTCTATCCCCAAAAGATATTTTTTAAATAATTTTTTAAGAGAGAAAGATAAAGAGAGAATCGATTTTATTTAGTGTTTTCATGTGGCTTTCGTTGCTGGGACACTTCGATGTGTACACGGTGCTAGGTTTTGAACCCTCGTTCTCGAGTATGTCAGGCAAGCACCTTAACCACTGAGCCACCGCTCCAGCCACCTAAAAGATATTTTGCTCATCAAACACAGTTTTCTCCCCATAAGAAGAACGCTGTATTAATGCAAAATAACATTTTCTTCTCTGTATGTTTTCTCAAAATCACAAAGCTTCCTCAAGGAGTTCTTAGCTCTTTATTGAAGTTCTTTCATTTAATATCAATGGAAACGCTTAATCCACAAAGGAAACTTGACCAAAAAATGGATGGATTGAGTTTAACCAAGCCCTAGCAATTTCTTGCTACTTTGTTTGCATAGTACAAATTGCTTTTCTCAATCTATGTAATATGCTAATTTATACTGATGTTATATGTGTTTGCTTATGCCCATGTAAATTGAGTAATGGGTAGCAGTGTTCAAGTAGCAGATTCATATTTTCATGGGGACACATAGAGACAAAAATGTTAGAACGTTAGGCTGGTAGGAAGGTATTTTTGAGCAGAAAGCCGAGAGCCCCTCAGTTTCCAACATATAAGTTCCCGTTCAGCCTCTGAACAGCTGGCTTTGGCTTCCAAGTGCAATGAGTTATGGGGGAGATGAGAGAAGCTTTGATGGAATTAGAGAAAAGGAGATCTCCCAGCACTAGCAGTGAGTAAATTCTGGGTCTTGGTCCTTTTATTTTTATTTAGTGTTCTTTTTTTGTTGTTGTCACGCTGGTATCAAACCAAGGGCCTTGTGCATGCTAGGCAAGCACTCTATCCCTAAGCTACACCTCAGCTCCATGGTTCTTGAGAAACAGCACGAGACAGGTCTGTATATTTGCAAGGTTGTAGAGAATCTAAGAGGAAAATTGTGTACACCTTCCTCCCCAAGGCCACCTCGTTTTGATGGTTTGGATCTGTCCCCTAAAGGCTCATGCACTGAAGGCCTGGTTTCCCAGTGCAGTGATGTTCAGAGGGAGGTGCCTCTCTCTGTTTTACTTCCTCTCTGCTTCTAGGCTGCCATGAGATGAAAGGCTTTCCTCTGCCATGCCCTTCCATCATGATATTTTTGCCTCACTACAGGCCCAAACGCAACGGAGCCAGCTGACCAGGGACTGAAACTTCCAAAAGATATTTGAGTTGTTTTTTCTCAGCTGTTTTGTCACAGCAATGAAAAATTGCTTAACCCTAATTTTCTTTCTCTAATTACCCAATTATTTGACCCACTTCTTTCCTCTTTTGGTTTCATCCACACTGGCTGAAATTTGCTCCTCTTATTTATGTATGTATGCATTTATTTGTAAGAGTGGGGGACAGTGAGAGAGAGAAAGAGAGAATTGATTTTATTCAGTTTTTTTTTCTTATTCAGTTTTTCATGTGGCTTTTGTTGCTCCAACACTTTGTTGTGTACATAGTGCTGGGGTTAGAACCCATGTCCTCAGGCATGACAGGCACGCACCATAACTGCTGAACCACCACTCCAGCCCCTTCTCATTTATTTATTTTTATTCTTATTTTTTAAAGAGAGGGGGACAGTGAGAGAGAGACAGAGAAAGAGAGAAACAACTTTATTTAGTTCTTCACATGGCCTTTATTGCTCCAACACTTAGTTGTGTACGTGGTGCTGGGGTTTGAACCCGGTCCTCATGCTTGCCAGGCAAGCGCTGAAACCGCTGAGCCACTGCTCCAGCCACTATTTTTTATTTTTTGAGACAGGGTCTCACTAAGTTGCTTAGAGCCTCACAAAGTTGCTGAGGCTGATTTTGAACTTGTGATTCTCCTGTCTCAGCCTTCCGAGCCACTGGGATTGCAGTTGTGCACCACTGTGCCTAGCCTCTCATTTTTATTATACACATAATATTATTATTTAAATAAATAAAACACTTCTAAACTGTGAGGTTTTATATATGCACATATAGCAAAATCTTCTTATGAAGAAAACCCTACAGAGAATTATACAGAAGTAAGCAGCTGTAATTTTGAGACTGGGTTTGGGAGAAACAGCTTTTTTTTTTTTTTTCCTAAAGAGAGAGGGACAGTGAGAGCGAATCAATTTTATTTAGTTTTTCACATGACTTTGTTGCTCTGAGCCTTCGCTGTATAAGTGGTGCTGGGATTTGAACCTGTGTACTCATGCATGCTGGGCAAGCAGCGTAACCGCAGAGCCACCGCTCCAGCCTTTGGGAGAAACAGTTTAACTGGAAGATCAATGAGAGCTTCTAGAATGTTAATGGAAGTGTGGCTTTAAAATAATACATTCTATACTTTAACTATTCAAATACCATCTGGATCTCATGAGTCTATTTCTGAGGATATTTTTAAAACTCCAGGATCTACCTACCCGACGTGACCAAAAAAATTGGAGGAATAAAAATGTTCCCAGCTTGCATGTTATAATCACCAACCTTAAATAAATTCAAACTATGACTAGGCACAGAGATATGTGCTTGTAATCCCAGTGGCTCAGGAGGCTGAGGCAAAAGGATCCCAAGTTCAAGACCAGCCTCAGCAACTTAGCAAGACCTGTCTCAAAGTAAAAAGTAAAAACAGATTGAGGATGTGGCCCAGTGGTACAGTGCCCCTGGGTTTAATCCCTGGTACCAAATAAACAAATTCAAACTATCAAAGAGAACAGGCCAGGGCTGAAAGTGGTAGCTCAGCAGTTAGGGCACTTGCCTGGCAATGTGCAAGGACTCAGGTTCAAACTCTAGCTCCACAAACAAAACTGAGTGTCGGAGAAACAAAGGCCAGATGAAAAAATAAATAAAATTGGTTTTCTCTCCCTCTCTCACTTTAAAAATTAAATTTTAAAAAATTGTCCTTTAAAAAGAAAGAAAGAACAGGCCCTTTGTGGCCAGGTTGTGGAATGGTATACAATCGAACACAGATCAGAGGGAAATCAAGAAACAACCAGAAGGCAGAGAAGCTCAACCCCTACCTTCCTTTCCATCTCTTCTCTACACTTCTTCAAGCCAAGGGAGAAAGCCACAGCTAAGGGTCAAGTGAGCCTCCTCTTTACATGGAAATCGTCAGTGAAGGTCAAATGAAAGGGATTTTTAGTAGCAAGCCTCTGGTAGGCTTTGGATCTGATTTTGGCAATGGTGCGAGGAAAGGATGTAATTCAGCATGGGACATGCCTCAGTGGGATCCTAGTTTAACCACTGATTAGTATCTGTGCCACCTTGGGCAAGTCCCTTAATTTCCCTGTACTTCATCTCATCTAAAAATGGACTACAGTTTAAATTTTTTTAAATTTTTTTTTAAGAGAGAGAGGGACAGTGAGAGACAGAGAGAATCAACTTTATTTAGTTTTTCACATGGGTTTCATTGATCCAACACTTCATTGTGTACGTGGTGCTGGGGTTTGAACTCGCATCCTTGGGCATGCCAGGCAAGCGCCATAACCACTGAGCCACTGCTCCAGTCCCTTTTTCTAAATTTTTTTACAAAAATAAAAATGGGACTAATATCCTCCATGCAAATTGCTTAAAAAAATTTTTTTTAAAGAGAGGGACAGTGAGAGGCAGAAAGAATCAATTTTATTTAGTTTTTCATGTGGCTTTTGTTGCTGGGACACTTAGTTGTGTACGTGGTGCTGGGGTTTGAACTTGTGTCCTTGCGCATGCCAAGCAAGCGCCCTAAGCACTGAGCCACCGCTCCAGCCCCAACCCTTTTAATTTCTCACATTGAGGCAGAGTCATGCTAAGTTGCCAAGCCTGACCTTGAATTTACAATCCTCCTGCCTCAGCCCCCTGGGTAGCTCACTGTGCCCGACCACTAAGATTTATTATTTTGTTTTGGTGTATTTAAGTTCTTTTCTGCATATAAGTATAATTGAATTTATTAAAATTGAAAGTGGTAATACACACAAAAACCTAGCACTGTGCCAACAGATTCCAGGTGCTCGGGGAATGATAGTTAGCATTTGCCATCCATCCTTGATGCCAAAGCCTTCTGAGAATGAGTAACTGAGAAATCAATAAGAATGAAGTCCAGTTTTAAAACTCCCAAAAGATTCTATGACACGTTATTAACAGCCTGTATGGGGGCTGGAGCAGTGGCTCAGCGGTTTTGGCGCTTGCCTGGCAAGCACGAGGACCTGAGTTCAAACCCCAGCACCACATACACAACCGAGTGTTGGAGCAACTAAGGCCATGTGAGAAACTAAATAAAGTTGTTTCTCTCATTGTCTCTCTCTCTTTAAAACAAACAAACAGCCTGTATGGGAATTTGAGAAATACTGTTATTAGCATTAGAGAATGATTTAACTGGAAGGTATGAAAATCCACCTGAGTGCAGAGCAGTGGAAGATCTTGTTACACAGCACTTCTCCTGGTTCCCATCCTATTGGAGGTTTTTCTCTCTAGTCTGTAATCCACCCACCACGTAGGTCCACATTAAATTAGAACTGAGTTGTCGTTAATTAAAAACCAAGTTTTCCCCTTGAAAACTTGGGGCAAACAAAGCCTTGTGGATCTTCCCAAACCCTGATTAGTGGCTCTGTTTTTTGCATCCCAGGGCTGAAGACATTTTAACACGATATCCTCATTTACACAATTTTCTTTCTTCGTCCCAGCTTCCCAGTTTGATCCACTTCAGTCTTAATTTACGTGGATGTTAGTAATGGGCAGATTCCATCAATGGGGTAGGGAATCCACAGAAATACACTCACTCTTGACTTCTGACAGTTTTGGGTTGGTATGATCAATAAACTCAACAAGAAGGAAAAGTTTATTTTGACTCATGGTTTCAGAGGTTCAGTCCACAGCCAGTGTGCACCATAGCTCCAGGCCTTACGTGAGGCAGAACATCATGGTGGAAGGGCGTGGGGGAGGAAATCTGCTTAGTTCATGACAGCCAGGAGGCAGAGAGAGAGCCCCACTCACCGGGAACAAAATATAAACCCCAAAGGCCTACCCCCAGTGACCTACTTCCTCCAGCCGCACCCTACCTGCCTAGTACAATAGTCCTTTCACATTATTAATTCATCAAATGGGTTCATTCACTGATTAGGTAGATTAACAGCTTTCATAATCCAGTCACAGCACCTCTGAACCTTCCTACATTGCTTCACACAGGATCTTTTGGGGGACATATCATGCCTATAACATAACAATTTTTTTGTTGAGGTACTAGGGATAGAACTCAGAGTACTCCACCACTGAGCCACATCCCCAGCTTTTATTTACTTTTTATTTTGAGATCCTCCTGGCCTCCAACTTGAGATCCACCTGCTTCAGCTTCCCAAGGCTCTGGGATGACAGTCATGTGCCACCACACGTGGCCCTTATTGACTCACCATTGTTCTCACTATACCTCAGTTCAAATTTTCTAAACTGACTCCTTCTAAGGTGTCAAGATTACACTGAAAATCGACCTGTTGTACATAAAAAGACAGTTACATAGAAGCAAAATGTATCATTAAAAATTGGATCTTGAAGGGGTTGGGGATTTAGCTCACTTGCCTAGCATGAGCAAGGCCCTGAGTTTGGTCCTCAGCCCTGAAAACAAAAAACAAAAACAAAAACAAAAATTGGATCTGAAAATGAGCTTAATTGGGCTTAGCCTACACTCTATTGAAAATGTTGGATAGGAACTGGTCTCTATTATCAACTGAAGAGAATAGGTCAGTGTAAACTTTTTTTTTTTTAAGAGCGAGAGGGACAGTGAGAGAATCAATTTTGTTTAGTTTTTCACATAGCTTTCATTGCTCCGACTCTTTGTTATGTACGTGGTGCTGGGGTTCAAACCTGCGTCCTTGCGCATGCCAGGCAAGCACAGTAACTGCTGAGCCACTGCTCCAGCCCCACTGTAAACTCTTACACTTAATATATAAATGAGGGCAATTCGTGGGGCTAGAACAAGAGAAATTTAGTAGGAACTCTGTGCAAAATAACACTTCATGAGAAAAGGAGAGTCCTGTTATCAGCAATCTCTCTTTGCAGATATGGTACCTGCCTTAGGACTAGAATGAGGAGTTCCCCTCTGACTTCTGATTGGCTAAGACCCCTGATGAAAGCCATGAGCCCATCTGCTCCCTGGCTGATTTTTTTTTTTTTTTCAACAAACCACTTGCCTACCACCTGTCACCTTGCCTCAAGACTCCAGCATCAAGCCAAATTCCCCTGGGCACCCACCAGTTTCCATGTTGTGGGTGTCCACCTGTACTTTTGTTTAGAGGAATCTGCATCCAGCAAGTCTCCTCTACCATCTCCCCTTTCAGGAATGTCCTGCTCTGACTTTACCAAGGGAAAGTCTCTTGCCGCAGGCATCCCTTATCTATCTTGTGCTGCCTGCCCTGGGCACCTTGCAGAGAGACAGGCCAGAATGTTTACATTCATGTGCAAAGTGAGTGATAATTATGGGGTAACCTTTTGCTATTTGGTTGCTCTTAACTATTTGCAAAATTAAAAAAGGGCCAGGCTGAGGATGTAGCTCTGTGGTAGAGTGTTTGCCTAGCATGTGCAAGGCCCTGAGTTTGATACCCAGCATCACAAAAGAAAAAATAAATAAAGGAGGACCTAATCATGTTATCAACTAATAGATTTTTTTTTTAAAGAGAGAGGGACAGTGAGAGAGATAGAGAAAGAGAGAAACAACTTTATTTAGTTTTTCACATGGCCTTAGTTGCTCCAACACTTAGTTATGTACAAGGTGCTGGGGTTTGAACCTGGGTCCTCATGCTTGCCAGGCAAGCCTCGAAACCATTGAGCCACCGCTGAGCCACCCTAATAGATCATTTATAATAATTTTTTTTCTATTTTTTTCAGGGCTGAGGATCAAACTCGGGGCCTTGCGAGTGCTAGGCAAGCACTTTGCCACTGAGCTAAATCCCCAACCCCAATTTATGATAATTTTTTTTTAAAGAGAGAAGGACAGTGAGAGAGAGAGAGAGACAGAGAATCAATTTTCATTGAGTTTTTCACATGGCTTTCGTTGCTCTGACAGTTGTGTACATTGGTGCTGGGGTTTGAACCCCTGTATTTGTGTATGCCAGGCAAGTGCTGTAACCATTGAGCCACCGCTCCAGCCCCATATGATAATTTTTGATTACACAATTTTCGCTTGTAACTTGGAAGCAAGGTAAGTAACAGAGTTGCTAAAACTTCTGCTACTCCCATTTATTCAGTGATTATATCTACAAAAATAAAACTGGAATAGAATTGATTTTGAATCTTCTCCATCTCAGTTCAGCAATAAATAATATGCATTCATGGCTACATGAACATAATGAGGAGGGGCAGACCAGTTCTATCATTAAGAAATTGATTTCCAATAATATTGTACTGCTTAATAGTTTTCAAATTCTGTGTCATATATATTTTGTAGTGATACAATATATACCACTAATAATGGAAATATAATACAATCCAGAACAACTTAAATAACACTTCGAACTCCATGGACAAAGAAAATATTCCTTAAACTTGTACACAAAAAATTTTCCCCCAATACTGGGGACTAAAGTCAGGGGTGTACTACCATTGAACTACTTTCCCATCCCTCTTTAAAAAATTATATTATTATGATTTTTTTTTAAGAGAGGACAGCAAGAGAGAGATAGAGAAAGAGAAAATCAATTTTATTTAGTTTTTTTATGTGGCCCTCATTGTTCCAAGACTTTGCTAAATACATGGTGCTGGGGCTTGAACCCACGTCCTTGTGCATGCCAGGCAAGCACTGGAACCTCTGAGCCACCACTCCAGCCCCTATTATTATGGTTTTTAAAATTTGAGATAGAGTCTCATTAAGTTGCCCATGTAATCCTCTTGCCTCAGTCTGCTGAGTAGCTAGGATTAAAGGTATACTCCACACACCCAGCTTTTATTTACAACTATTTTTTCAGAAGCTAATCAGGGCAATTAATAATGGCTTTGGGAAAAAAATGGCTTTGGGAAACGTTCTGTGAAGGAAATTAAATGGAAATATCAGTTTAGGAAGGAAATGGAAAAGTGCTTATTGATGATATGTATAATTGAACGATAGAGGGAACAAGTATTTTCATCCCACTATTATAAAAACGCTACTATAGTTTGTTTTAAAGTCAATTTTGGCACACACCTGTAATCCCAGTGACTCAGGAGGCTGAGGCAGGAGAATTTCAAGTTCAAAGTCAGCCTCAGCGGGGTTGGGGACTTAGCTCAGTGGCAGAGCGCTTGCCTAGCACACGCAAGGCCCAGAGTTCAGTCCTCAGCCCTGCAAATAAAAAAATAAAGTCAGCCTCAGCAATTTAACAAGGACCTAAGCAACTTAGTGAGACCCTGTATCAAAATAAAAAATAAAAAAGACTGGGGATGTGGCTCAGTGGTTAATCACCCCTGGGTTCAATCCCCAGTGCCAAAAAAAACAAAAAACAAAAACTGCAGGCTAGAGGTTAGCTCAGTGGTAGAGTGTATACTTAGCATGCACAAGGCCCTAGGTTCAATCCTAGTGTCACAGGTGGGCAGGGGGAGGGGGAAAGACACTAGAAATTATATCCTTTAGAACTAATTAATCTTGTGAAACTTGGTTATCAACCTAACAATATGTGTGTCGCCCCAACCTGCACAGCTGAACTTGGGTACCAGCAAGGGATGATGGGGGATTAAGAAAAAACACACAGGGGCTGGAGCAGTGGCTCAGTGGTTACAGCACTTGCCTGGCGTGCGCAAGTACACGGATTCAAACCCCAGCAACCCATATACACAACTAAGTGTCAGAGCAACGAAAGCCACATGAAAAACTCAATAAAATTGATTCTCTCGGGGGCTGGAGCGGTGGTTCAGCAGTTTCGGCGCTTGCCTGGCAAGCACAAGGACCTGGGTTCAAACCCCAGCACCACGTACACAA